>CAEGAE010030686.1:0-93724 GCA_903067095.1 Girardinus metallicus | reverse complement strand
ATCAAATTAGATATGAAACAGCTCATTGAGTTTGCTAAAAGGTGAAAAGGCCAAAACGTGGCTTGAAGGGAGGGGAGAACAGTTCACTTGGAGCATGAACAGAAGTCAGCAGGAGCATGTGAAGATGTGAACTATGTGTTGGGGAGGGGAGGGTAGATGAGGAAGACTTACAGCAGCGCGGGAGCTGGACAAGGAGAGGAGAACAAAGATGTCTCAGGGGGTACAGAGCCAGGTGTGAGGGGATTTCAGGAGGACAGCTACGAGATGGATAGCTCAGAGGAGAGTGAGGAGGAAAATGCAAGACGGCGGCCTGATGCTGAGGTTTTCAGCTCCTCTCTGCTGAGCCGCGATCATTTTAGCATCTGCCAGCATGCATTAATCTATGTGACAAATAGAAAGGAATCTGACAAAGAGCCGTGTGTGTGTGCGTGTGCGTGTGCGTGTGGGTGCGTGTGTGTGTGTGTGTGTGCAGGAATGCTAGTCTTGTGTGTGTGTGCCTGAGAAATAGAGGTTTAGATACACCTGATTTGAGATTTACATCAAAGTTGCACCTCAGGCTCCTTCTTCCCAGAGAGAAAACTCTACTTCACATGTCCCTTCTTCTCCTCATACTGTTGCATTACAATTCCTATTAACGTACAAGGAGCACATCCGGCAAACATGGCACAAGGACAGCCTGAGCTTTTGCACATATGGAAGCCATTTCCTTTCACGTGGCCTCGATTATACCAGCCAGTGCCTCTTTTAAGGCAGTACATGTTTGCACTGAGCGGCCTGCGGGTTTTAAACTGTCGTCTAATTTCACCAGATGAAAATACACTTGTAAGCGTGCATGTGCGCCCAAATGACTTCGAGGTTTTACGGAGCACTGCGTGTTCGCATAGGCAGGCCTTGACTCTTAGTTTGGAATGAGACTGTATCAACACTATTAATTTTTGGGTAGAGAAAACTGCAAAAACAACACAGTTGCGGGGAACGCTGGTGACTTCACTCAAGCAAAGAAGGTATCATTGTGGTGCGGCAGTTAGACCTGGTGGTATTGGCACAGCGGTTGGCTAAAATAAGAGCCGAGCGTTGCCAAATGCTTACAGTTCAAGTAAGAAATGGATAAATAGAAAATACAACGGAAATCTCCCTTATGAGGACTTTGGAGTTCAGGCTCTATGAGGCTGCTGCTGCAAAGAAGAGGAGAAATAACATTTAAGAGCAAAACAATTGCTGGATTTTCTAGGACATTCTTTTAAAAAAAAACATATCCAGTCCTTAGCAGGACTGTGCATAACTGTGTATAATTTTCAAATCAAATCAAATCAAATCAAATTTTATTAGTATAGCACATTTCAGCAGCAGGGCATTTCAAAGTGCTTTACATCATAACAAACATAAAAACACAGAGTCATGCAACATAGAATCAAGAATCAAAAAATGTTGGCAAAATGCTGCTTATCTCACCAATTTGAGATCATATGTAGCACCAGAAGTTTTCCTAAATGTTCGAATGAAGTATTTGGAGCATGCACAAGCTCACGCCTGTGGCCACAAGGGGCTGATTGATGTGAGAACTGTTGTTTTTCTTCTCTGTCAGGTCGTCTCCTGACTGAGGCTGACAGCACTGCACATCCACTTCCCCCTCCAGGCTCACCTCAGCCTCACTACCTCACAGATACCCGCACCCCCACATACACTCGCAAACCTCCAAACCCACCCCGCCGAACAGCGGCACAATGCTGCCGCGACCGCTCTGAAAGCCTAAACCAGAGGAGGTAAAAAAAAAAAAGAGAGAGAGAGAGAAAAGGGCTCCTGACAGCGGAAACAGAAGCACTTTAAAGCTCCAAACCCTTTCACTCAGATCAAAGGGCCAAAGGAACAGAGCCAGCTGAGACCCAAGAAGAGAGGAGAGGGAGCCGAGACAAGGGGAGAAAGAAGACAGACACAGTAGAGACAGGGAGACACAAACAGGTAGAATGAGTTCCTGATGATTCAGTGGGAAAGTCTTCATTAAGTTCCACTTTTAACGGACATTTCACATGCTTTGCGATGCTTAAACGGAAGTCACTGATATATTCTGAAAAGGAGTGTTTCATACCAAATATTGAGCTCAACCATTACACAAGATGTGGCTGAGTGAAGTTCTTAAAAGGCTCTTATAGATCTTATATTTAACTCACTTTACTCTACTCCTCAATTTTTACATTTCTCTTCTGAAACATATTTGAATAAAATCCTCAGGTCATCAGCAGAAATCTGTGAAACATGGCTGAAAACTGAAGAGGCACCTCAGCCATTTGATCAGGTGCTTTGGAGCAGGGACACATCCAACATTTGTAAGACATTGGTCCTCTAGGACTCGAGTTTGACAGCTCTGCTCTAAATGTCTTCATTATCAGATCCAACTTGGATGCACAATTTGCAGTGGATCATCTTAACAGCAGGTCAGTTCAACATTCGACTTGAAATAATGTTTTGTTTTCTAATGCAAATCTGAAACAGAGACAGAACCACTTTTCATTTGACCTTATTAAATCAAAGCTTAAAGAGTAATTCTGCACATATGAGAGAACTGGTCTGCGATATTATTGCTTCCAAAAGTTTGTGTGACCTTTAGCATCTTGGGCTCCATCATTTGTGTCTACAGCACAACTCTATCCAAGTCCTGCAACTTTGTGAAATAACTCTTTTTAAAGGTCAACCATTGGCTCAAAAATGTAGTATATGTTTGTATAATTGAAAGTAATATGTAAGTATAACTTTTATCAACTCAACCATGAATTTGACCATCTTGACCCCCAAACTGAAACTTTACAAAACAACTGTCATTGACAAAATGAAAAAAAAGTGTCAAAAAACGAGCATGGTATCATTTTTTAAATTTAGGTTTAATCTTATAATTTAAGGCTAATCTTCCAATTTCCATGGTCCCTGGTTGGTCCCTGGAAAAAGCCAGATGTGGCCTGCAAACCGTAAAATGTCCATGTCTGGCGAAGCATGATAGACAGAGTGGAGCTGCAACAGCACAAGTCTTTACCATGTGGTTGTCTACTGGAAGTCCAATGCGGTGTTTCAGAAGTAAACATACACTCCCCATGTTGACAGTAATGGTACTTGTGGGCCTCCACATGTTGTCTCAGAGTACACACACCAACTACCATACACTGAAGAAGTATTACATAAAAAGTTATGAGTCATCAAACACGTTTCCATTTCAGATAAAGATACATTGAGTAAAAACAAAAAAACACTTTCAAGTGATGGTTTCATTTATTAAGGTGAACCCAACATATTTTAGGATTAGCCATTGCGACTTTCAGTTTAATTTCACAAGTCACACCAAGGCCTGATTAAAATGAGTCCAAATATCACTGAAGTCGTACGGGTAGAACAGCATAAAGTAGGAGGGGGGAAAAAGAACAGGTTTATAAGAAAGCTGTTATCCACAAATGGAGAAAACATGGAACATTGGCGAGCCTTCTCAGGCACGGCTCTGATGACTTATTCAGGAGGTCACAGAAGAAAGCAGAACAGCGGAAGCACTGCAGTCTTTGCCTCGGTAAGGATTGGTGTTCGTGATTCAATAATAAGAAATGGACAGGGCAAAAATGGCAACAATGGGAAACTTTGAAGGCCAAAACCACTGCTGGACTAAAAGAACACAAAGGTACGGTTCTGTAATTGGGTAAGCATTTTTTCACATGGCTGCTACTTGTTCAGATATGTCTTTCCTAGCATTGCACAACACAACAGTCTAATTAAAACCAAAGGTGTGTTTTTACTGATGTTGGCATATTAAATAAGAGATCATTTATCAAGTGCTAACAGAACATAATGTCCAGAAGCTGCTTTTGTTACTCAACATGGCAAATTGTGAGCCTGGCATGGCTTTGATGAGGTTACCAGGCATCCAGAGAAACTATGCCACCCCCCCCCAATCAGAGCTGCAAGGTCTCTGTGTGACCTCTTGACATCAAAGGCCTGGGAGGGTCCAGCTTCCTATTCATGGTCACATCGAGTAGGATTCCCTCTCGGTGGGATATCTCTGGAGGCGTGCCAGACATTCCCATACAGCGTAGACACACAGAAGTGCTTCCCCCAGCCGCTGCTCGCATGTTTCACTCACATTGTCTAAGAGGCAGTGGCGGCGGCGGCGGCGGCAGCGGAGGCAGCGGGTACACACATGCAGTCGTCCACGCCCGGGCGAAGCACGTATCATTTCCACGCTGCTGGAGTGGTAATGTATTTATCAACAGGACTCAGAGAGTGTGACAGGTTTATGTCATAACAAACGGGTCCAGGTGTCAGAGCTTCTGTTTCTGTGCATGAACCTCATCGAGCAAGGGGTCACACACACACACACACGCACCCCCACGCCTGCACACAAACACACAACATGTGCTTCCTGGTTTAAATTAAGACCCCATGTCTGCAAAGTTAGAGGATTATTCTTTATCGCACCACATCTTTTCAGTTGTTCTGGTTCTGAACGGAAAAAGTCGATGCCTTTTTATTCCCACATTCTGTTTTGAAAAGCCATTTTTCCACACCGCAATTAAATGTAATTTTCAGCCATTGAGATAAGAATGTCTACCGAAACGAATCAGCCGAGAAGGCAGCAGAGAAGAAAGAAAACTTGAAAGTGAAATTGCACAAAATGAGCGGGCCTTTTTTCCTGTAATTTCCAGTGGGGCTGGAGTCAGAGAACAGACATGGGGCGAAAAAAAACAAAACAAAAATCAACACGGAAAGATTTGCCTGTTCTTGCTTTTAGTTTTCTCCCCATGCTTGATTTTGGTTTTCTGGCCGACAGCGCTGAATGGAATATTTTACTTTTATCTATACTAAACACATACAGGTGCATTTCAACTAATCTGAAAGCAATTTTTAATTTATTTCAGTAATCTAATTCCAAAAGTGAAGCACGGATATTACAAAAGTTTCTCTGAAAAGTAGAATAACACATAAGCCTGATTTTTTAAAAAAAAGCATTTTTAAGACTGTAATGTTATAATTGAGATAAAAGTGGATACTGCTGGCTAAGGAACATTCACAGACACCTTCAACAAGGAAGTCACTACTAAAAATGAATTACACTTATGACTGTCTTGTCTCCAAGCATATGGATAGAAGATTTAGTGGAAGAAAAACGTGGGGTAGGAAGAGGTGCAGAAGCAAAGCCCTATTTGGAGGTGGAAGTAAATTTAGTTTTTAATTAAGAGCTCATCATCTGAAGAAGAGTTGAAAGTCTGACAGAGGGTTTTAGAGCAGCTTTAGTCATAATGATGTTTGACTGGTAAATTTGATCTTAACTGTTGAATATTAAAACTCATGCAAAAGGAGCTCTGACCAAAGTACGTCAGTAACTCTGAAATACTTTTTAGTACGTCAACATTTATTGACTAAAATTCTGTTATTATTCGTCTTCTGTAATATTTTGATTTTCAGAGAAACTGTGTTTGTTTCCTTCCACTTAATTTTTCAATAATATATCTGAATACAGAAGCTTCTTTAATTTTGCCTTCTTGGTTCCCCCTCCTGAAGTTATCAGTCTTCCCCATGATTGTGCCGGCCTCAACATGACATTCTTGTATACAATAAAATTTGTGACAAACATAATACTGTGATTTCATTGGTTGTAAACCAAAAAGATCAAAATGAAATAAAAACTTTGTGTGTAATGAGTCAAAACGTTTTATGGATTACATTTTTGGCTTAAACGAATTTTTCAGTGATATTCTAATGGACTGATGCACCTATTTGGGGTTGATGGCTTTTCTTTTCCAAGCAGCAAGGTAAGCACAGGTGGAATTAGCTCTCAGTTTGCGCTCTGAGTTCCTCCAGCATGCCTCAGGCTAAAGAGAAAACTAGAGGGGGCTCCTGGGTGCTACAGTGTTAAACTTCTGAAAGCAGGGAGGAAGCGCATCTATCTTTCTTTTTCTTCTCCAGCATTGTCTCGATGGCCCCGGTGCCTGCACACAAACATCCAACTGACGCCTGCAGCCAAACAGGGCTCGGGTTCCACACCTACTCAGCCTTCACAGCCCGTCAAGTCGGGTAATGAGCGCGCATGTCCATGCGTGAGGCGGCAACCTACAGGTGAGGGAGGATGAGTGTGGCCCCGAGGCCGAGAGGAGCTCCTCCATCCCTCCCCCCCCCGTCCTCGATTCAGCGCGTCACACTGGGCTGCAGAAATGAACAGCCGCACGGACGAACCCGAGCAAATCCCATACAATGCGAGACAGCAGAGACACACAGCTGGAGATAGTTAATCCTTCAGACAGAGATCTGAGGTACAACAAGAGGAAAAAAAAAAAAACAGAAAGAAAGAAAGCGGGTCGGCTGAGACAACAGGAGCATCAGGTACAAGACAGAAATATGTGTTGCCTCCTCTGCACTGAGAAAATCTTCTATTCGGAGCCAAATCCATCACGTTCTCCTAACACATACTTCTTCTTGCAGAGGAGGGGATGGAGAGGAAAGCTGGACGGAAGAAAGGCAAGCGCTGGTGGGAAAGTGAACAGACACAGCCTACTTTATTCTGGCTGTTTCATCCATCTTGTTGGGCTAATAAAACGTCAGGTGGAGTTCCTTGATATTTAATCATGAAGGGGTGCCTGAATGCGGGGTGGTGCAGCTTGATGAAGCTTTGGGAGGCTTAAACACAGAACTGTAGAAATTTTTTGGACAGATCCCAAAAGGAGGACATTTCAAAAAAGAGGCTACTTTACAAGCTTACTGCATATGCTTCTGCTTACATTTCCATAACATTTCAGGTTTATGTTTTCAAAGTTTCCAGATCTTTTTTGTTCATAAATAAAATACAGTAAATACAAAAGTTTACTGTAAATTTACTTCTGACTGCAGAAGCAACTAAATGCAAAGAGCTGGATGAATGGATGAATGGATGGATGGACAGATGGATGGACGGATGGAAGGATGGACGGATGATATTTTCTATGCTTGTCTACATTTAGAAGACAATAAATGAAACTTTGTAATTCTCCAGAGGTTCCTGGTCTCCACAGCAACTCGGAACTTGTGTGGAAATTTCAGCTCATGACAAAGGCAACATGTCTTTCAGAGGAACCTTCCCAGTACGGTTCCATTAAATACACCAAACTTTCCTTCCTAATTTAGCAAAGATCACTTCCAGATTAAGGTCAAAGGCATGGCGGACATGCAACAGGAACCTTGCTGTATTCCCATGCAGCTGCGTCCAACGACTCTGCTTATTCGAAGCACTCCCGCCGGACAATCGCAATGTAAAACCCTTCAACCTCTCAGAGAAAAGCCGGGTATCATGGGAGATGAACAAAGTGAGGGGGGTTCCTCTATGGCTCCTGCTTCAAACAACATCAGAAGATGAAACTATTTTCTACCACGCCATCAGACGTAATGGATGCCACATGTGACGAGTGACATAATGAGAAGGATTGCCTTATGTGAGATTTTTTTAATTTTGCGGGGAGAGAAGTCGTTTCTTCCCACACTGGCAGACCCGGAGCCCACACCAAAAAGCCTCCTATAACAAACATGTGGTGATATTTCACACTGTGTTCATTTACGTTCCCCTTCAATCATTTGAGGGAGAGTCTGAGCGAAGGAGTGATGTAGGAAAGGAAGGGTAGAAAGGGTGGAAAATGAGCGGAGCTGGAGTGGATTTATGACCCTGTTCCCGAGGTCTCGTTACTTGCTATAACTGGCCCCCAGAGTGGAATCGTAGGTTCTGGAGCCCAGAGAGTAATGGAAATTCCACTTTTCTGCGCGGGTTCAGCATGAACTCTGCAGGACGCAGGTTGAGCCCAAATAGAAAAAACAGAACAAAAATAGCAAAAAGGAAAAGCCAACTTAAAATCGATTATTCTGCATTATGCAAATCTTTCAAAAATACTCCAAACTCTTCTTAGTGTGGAAATGGCAAAACTTTTCTTTTTAACTTCTGAATAATTGCTTATGTGGTGACACATAATGTGGAGTGCTGTAGGAAAAAGCTATTAAGAAGCTCTTAAAACTGACAATGTGCCACACCCACAAAATATAAGACAGCTGTTCTCTAACTCCTTAAGGACATTAGACATTATTAAGCTCTGCTAGAGTGGAACTTCATGAAATTTAGAATTATTACAAATTATTATTCTTGACTTAATCACCAAGCATTTTTTATTAAAAAAACTATACCATTAATGTAGAGTATGTCATTTTATGTTATAATAAATCTTGTTGACATTTTGTGGAAATAATAATTTTTTATTATTATTATTATTATTATTATTATTATTATTATTATTATTATTATTATTATTATTATTATTACTATTATTAAACAACTGCAGTATGAAACCTCCATGGGTCCCCTTGATGTGGAGTTGAGTATTTTTTATTACTAAGTGTTAATTAGAGGATAATTTAAGTTTGAATTGGTATTAACATTTATTAATTAATTCTATTTTTTTATATATAATGCTATTTTAATGCAATAGCAAAGACTTAAGATGAAAACTGCAGTCTAAACCCAATAAATTTTGATTAGACTTTTAAGTAAAAAATAAGAAAAAGGAACAAAAATGCAAACAAAATATTATTAAACTATTTCATTCAATTGTTTTGCTTACCAG
Organism: Girardinus metallicus; assembly: GCA_903067095.1. NCBI lineage: Eukaryota > Metazoa > Chordata > Actinopteri > Cyprinodontiformes > Poeciliidae > Girardinus > Girardinus metallicus. The sequence goes on along the minus strand of CAEGAE010030686.1, from coordinate 85,118 downwards.
TGTTAAGTCCAATCAGTGACTGTTTTAATGCAAATTAAGTATTTTTACTGCCATGGCAGAAATGTTTCTTAAAAATTCTCAAGTGTTTTATAAGAAAATTGCAGTTTAAATACTGTAAAACACGATCAGCTGATGCATGTAAAAAAGTGTAAATTTATCTAGACTTTCAAGTTAAAAATGAAGAATTGTAAAGGGAGTGTAAGGATAAAACAAAATGTTTAATTTATGCATATTAGAGATTTCTATTTAATTTCCAAGGTTCTTTTGCACATTATATTTTGCTTTGGAGCTGCTTGAAAAACATTTTTTCAAAGTGAAAACCATCAGATAATCAGATTAATTAAGACAGATGTAAATTTAAATGATTAACAAAAAAAAACTAGGAGAACCTCAAAGAGAAATTAAATGACAGGAAAATGGTTAAATTAATGCAAACTAATTTTTACATATAATTTTGATGCAAATTCTGGGGAGAAGCAGCCACGTTCAAATAAGTGGCCATTTTTATTCGACTACTTTTTAATTTCCAGCAGTAACCCAGGTCCTAATGCAAATCTCATGTATTTCAGTGCAGCAGGAGCAGCAGGTTTGAGATGGGAAAATAAAATGCAAATGCTGCACAGCTGATAAACAACAGCAAATTTAATACAAATGTAAATTTATTTTTCAGTGTTTTAGTGAGAAATGAAAGATGCAGAATTGCTCAGAAAATTAAAAGATGAAACAAAAGATTAAATTATTTCAGAACCGCCTTTTTTGTATTTGTGTGTATGCGCGCGCAGTCACGTGCACGGCTGCGCACACACACACGCACACGCCCAGTCACACACACATTAGCGCAGCGCTGTTGGCACCTGCCTGTTATCTCTACCCTTCAGACCTGGTTTTCCATTGTGCTCCTTGGGAGAGCTACAAATTGAGATCTCAAACATGAAGAGGGGGCAAATGACTCATGTATAGAAAATCAAATCCACTAATGTGTAACATGTGCAAATTTGCAGGGCCTGTATTAGAGATTAATGTGTTCTCCTTTTATCAAAAAAATGTACCCTTTTCAAAGCTATTTTTCATGCACTTTCAATTTAAATTCAAAGAAGCAACGGTGGAAAAAAAAGTATATTTATTGAAAAAAATAATCGGCACAAATATTATTAATTCCAATGCATTTTGAAGATTCAAAACCATTTTAAAGGGATTAAAGAGAGGCACAACAATGTAGTAAGTGAAGGAGAAAATACAAGCACTCAGGAAGGCAGCAGCAGGCTTCAGAAAAGGGTAATCCTGGTAGGTTTGAGTAGAATTTTGGAACATGTCTTAACAGATCTCCACAGGTAATGACTCAACCCTAAAACCTTTACAGGCCTTGTCAAATTTCTGCTGCGCCGAACTCACTTTTTTTTTTTTACTCTCTTTCAACCTGCTGGATCCATCATCCTCAAAATACACAGGTGCCTTAAAATATCACGATGCTGGACACACACACACACACACACACACAAAGAAAAAAAAACACACTACCCACTTTAGGCTTCTGAAACCAGTGTATCACAAAAAAATAGATATACTGTAACTTCAATCTGCCCACATTTCTGCTTAGCCATTTATCTCCTTTCTCTCTAAATCCTGAAATTGCCTCAGAAAAAAAAATATTAAAAAAAAGGAATCGGTGCACAACATTTTTCCTTTTTTTTTTTCTTGCTCCTGAGAAAATTGAAGAGGCTTTATGTCAAATACGGCTAAAGTCAGCCTCTCCATATCAAACAACGCAGCACGAAAATTACTGTGGCGATGATAAGGCTGCCAGATAGAAAGAGAGGAAGAGAGAAGAAGAGAGAGGAGAGGGGAGGAGAGGGGGACTGAAAGGAAGTGACTCTACTCAATTATGCTGCAAAATTGGTATGACTGAATATTTTTCATTCAGGTGACCGATGGTATCAGTGAAACTGCAATGCAGATAAATAAAAAGGAGCCTTCTGTCAAGAATAAACACCATTAATCATGAAGCCTGCAACTGCGTGACCGCCTGTCCCCCTGACTTACTCCAAAGAGAGAGTATTAAAGAAAGGAAGGAAGGAAGGAGGGGAGCGCTGCACAAGGGTGACCCGTGAAGTCACACCGACTGGGTTCTGGACAGTTAGGAGAGGAAGATGAAAAGCAGCCTTTCGTCTCTCCGGCCCGTGTGACAGCAGCCATATCTAGGCAGAGATTATCAGATGTGATTAGGGAATAATCCATGATTCATGCTGTAATTCATGGCTTCACTTTACTTCCCAATCTGAAACAGACATTATTCACATATGAAATTACTGGAAAACTCGCTGCAGATTCAGGAAGAAAAAAAAAAAAAACTAAATCTAAAATTACAAAAGGTCACCTTGAACATGCAACCACAAGCAGCCGGGGGATGAAAGTGCATCTCTCCTCCGGTGCTGCGAAAGCTCGTTTTCTGTTTATTGTTTCGCCGCTCGTGTGCGTGCCTCCGCGCGTTTGTGTGTGAGTGTCGCAACGCTCGGCCTCGTCCCATCTGGAAGGAGGTGTTGAGATAAGAATGTGGTCTTTATGCTAAGCAACACGCCGCTCCGTTATGCAGCAGATTGGGCCATGTGACAACAGTTTATGTAAATACTGAAGAGGACAGTAAGAGGGGAGGCATGTGAGGAGGAGATTCTCTGGGATGCAGACCAAAAATGAGGCTGAATTCAAAGGTTAAAGAGGTGATTCAAAGCATTACTGCCATGCTGCTGCTCTGTTACTGCAGTGATGGTTATTTTTTTTAAGAGGAAGAAAAAGTTTCATTTAAAGGTGCGGTATTATGTAAAATCAACTTTTTTGAGCTTAGTCTCATGTTGTAATGTTACTCCTTCATCAAAAACATACCTGGAATGTTGCCTTGAGAAATCCTTTAGTCTCCCTTGGCAACCATTCAACCGTACAAAACGCTTGGTCGGACCAAGTGCCGCAGTTTCCAAGTTACTGAGATTCCACCTGGCAGAGCAGTCCTCCCTCACAACTCCCCCACTCAGCTCCTTCAGACTAGCCAGGAGCAATTAGCAAACACCCTGTGGAGGTAAGCATCTGCTGAGCTCATTATACTAGCTACAAGCCTGGGAGGTTTTAACAGTTTTTGAGTTGAAAAACACAGGCGGTAGGAGGTATCTAAAAAATTAACACTGACTTCAATTGAGTCCAGTGATCTAAAGAAGAAATATTCAAATGACAATAACAATTATCTGAAGTTTTGAAGTCTCGAGTGTAATCAACCAAGGTCAGTGCTTTTAGCTACATGGATAAACATTGTGGGAAACGTCCAACATCCAACGACACCCAAAGTGGTGAACTGGTTGCAAGGATGGCCTCCATATGCAATCATTGAACCCAAATAAGGATGGTTGACTAACAACTCTTTGCTGCTGTTCTCTGACAGCACTTCCTTTCCATTCTGCACATGCTGGGAAGAAAAATATAGGCCCTCGTCCACCGTAGTGGCTAAATGAAATAGGACCCCTGTGTCAAGTCATATTTTTACCTCAGGGGATAAGAAATTCATTGATTGCTAATTAAAAGTTCCTAGAAACTCCAATCAATCTCAAAAGGGAGAGTATAAAAGAAGTTACATTCATTTTAGGAGGACTGTATGAGTAGCAGTAATTGTAACACTGCTAATTTAGCTGAAAACTGTTATTTAAGAGTAGTATTTTCCCCCACAAATGAGGGTTTTTAAACATTATACAATATGTTTATTTGAAACATTTTTACACATTATTTGAACGCTAATAAAAAAACTGAGTATCGTAAGCAACAGCTTTAATTGCCTTAAACTCCTTCCAGGTTTATTGTCTTCTGAGCTGAATCTGAGCCATAATTTGCAGCAGTTCTCCCAGTCGTACCTTCAGAATGTGTTCCAGTCAGGCTAAGATGGCAGCTGAACAAACATGCTCCTGAATGGGCAAACTATACGACTGTAGAGCAAAGAGACACACACTCAAAGCCCCAGTTTGTTCTCGTAATGCCCGAAAATGTAGAACCCATGAACTTGAAGTGTGAAGCTTCAAGATTTCTCAGAATTAGCAAAAGAAGAAGATGGGACAAAATGCAAGATTGGATATTTTGTCATGACTTTACACTAAAATTATGTTCAACACCTTCAAAGCCTTCTAAATTAACTAGCTTTTCCTTCATTCTTCGGTAAATTTGCACACGGTGTGCGAGTCAAAAGGTTGCAAGTCAATTGCCCATCCTGTTGGATTGTTTTGTGGTTTTAGTGGCACCCCCATTCACAGCACGAGGGCCCGGGACTCCAGAGTAAACTCTGCAGCCGATAATTGACTTGTGACAAATTCCTCTGTTTGTTACGGGCCGTCTCCGGCTGACCGAGGACTGGCACTGCGCTGCATGGGGGTGGAGGGATGAAAGACAAGGCTTCCAAAAAAAGTCCCATTAAGTCCAGTCCTGCACTAGTGGTGGTGCTAGAGGGGATCAGAGCTTCCTATGGAGGGCCCAATCTGCACTTATCTATGTGTTTGTTTAAACAGGGAACATAGTAAATATCTGATGTAAGAACTTCAGAATTTACAGACTCAGCTTTCTACAGATCTCAGTCCTTTATATTTTAAAAGGTATTGCACTAAAGTTTATTATGTGGTTTTGGCAGATATTTCCACTGTGGCCAGGGCTTATATGTGAAACTTAGAAAAAGGAGTAAAATAGGAAGGAAGGTCAATAGAAAGAAAAGAAGGAATAAAGGAATGAAGGGAAGAAGTGAAAATAAGGGAAGGATACCACAAAGGAAAGGAAGAAAAGATACAAAAATAAATTAACTCCTGGAAGGAAGGAACGAACAAATGAATGAAAGGACATAGAAAAGGAAGAAACAAAAGAAGAACACTAAGGAGGGAGAGAGATAGGGCACAAGGAAAGGAGCACATAAAGGAAAGGAAGGATACTAGGAAGGGAGGGAGGAAGAAGGAAGGGATACAAACAAGAGAACAGCAGAAGGAAAGAAACAAGAAAGAAAAAATGGAAAGACCAAAGGAGACATAATAAAGGAAGGAAAGAAGGATACATAGAAGGTACAGTTCAAACCAGATATTCACACACACCAAATAAAAAAACTAAAGTTTTTCTCACTGTCTGAAGTTAAATGAGACCAAACTTTTCTTGTTTTAGGTTAGTTAGAATTACCAAAATTATTTCTATTTGCTAGGAAGACGGGAAGTAAGGAAGGTAAACAGGTAAGAAGGAAAGAAGGAAGAAAAAAAGGAAGGAAGGTGAAATACGGAATAACTGTCTGGGAAAACAAATATTTTGGATGTTCTTGTTTTTTTCCCCCCATTACTACCAAGACCTGGAAAACTGCAAATTGATATTCCAGACATTCCTGATCTTGCTCTCTAGTGAGGCTGAATAAAAGCTACTTCTGGATCAGCGAGACAGTAGAGGACCAACAGAATACAGCAAAAGCTCAACAAGAAATAAGAATCTGTTGTTAATATTGCCCAACCAGAGGGAAACTGAAACATATTTTTTTTTCCCCCAATCAGATTGAAGCTCTGCTAGGCTGATGTAACAACAGGAAGTGAGTGAAGACTTAAAGTTGGTCATTTTCAGCATCAGTGATGTGTTGAAATTAAGTCATAGAAAGAACAGGGAGGAAATTCCTAACATAACATTTTAAAAGCATTTAAAAATGTGAATTTCAAATAATTTTATCTTTTTCTAAAAGCTGGATTCAAGACAGAGAAGACTTCATCTGGGCCAAGATCAGACCAGCTGGCCTGTGAGGCTTTAGTTAGAAAAGTTCTTGATCTACTCAGGTGAAGATGCTTTTTTTTTTTCATGCAAGCATGTATGTTTTGTTCCAAAAGCAAAAGCAGGGACCCCCACCACCTCACCTGACCCTGAGGCTGTAATATTGGCACACTGGTACCTTCCCCACAGGAATTCATAAACTAAACGATTAGCCTCTGTCTGTAATTGCGTTCTCCCTTTCTTAATAGAGGAGGTGAGGTAAAGAGCAGGGGGGAAAAAAAAGACAGTTAATTTCTGATTTCCTCTGCTCATTTGAAGGCAAATTAAGTGTCAAACAGCTAATACGGAGCATATTTCATTTTATGAGCTTTTAATTTAATTCCACCGCCTCATATCACCGGAGCCCCGTTAGCTGTTCGCTGCTAACGCCTGCTTCTAGTCTAAAAACGAGCGGCCATAAATAAACATGTTTCAATTAGGCCCTTCACCGTAATAGGATGTGATTCTGTTCATTTGCCGTGTACGGATGGTGGATGTGTCGCTGTGGCAGAGAGGAAACAAGCTGCTGGGCGTTCACCGTGTTTTTTTGGACGCCCGGTGGTGGCTGGCTCACGCGGCACGGCGGGGGGAAGCTGACTGGATTGATGGAAGTGCCGCAGGGCCAACCCAACTGTAATTACAGGCCGTAATGAAAGGTTGCATGGGGAAGTACCGCAATAATAGTCCCTGTGTACTTAGGCATATCTTTGAGAAGGCTAATAACGATTAATTCTGCACACGGTTGGGGAACTTGTCTTAAAACAATTCAATATTTCACCATAAGCCGCCTCTTGTCTGCAGTTTCCCTGGAACGGTGGCGATACGTCGACTGCTCCTACTTATTTGCTTGCATCTGACTGCAAGAAAGCATTACTGAGCTCAATGCTTAAGTCCATTTACTCTTCTGGCTGCAGCTTTGCCAGCGTAAAAGTTCAGCACCAGCCAAAACTTGTAGAAGACCGGGATGTGCAATTAACTCCAATTTGCCATCAGGTGGTTCCTTTAATACCACATGTGATAAGTGCTTCTTTTCACTGAGGAATTCGGTGCTGCTTTTTAATAAAGCTTGCAATATTGCTTCTTCACAACGCAACGGCTTTACAGCTACTAGATATCGTGCTTTGCAGGAGTGCAACTGCCCCCTGAAACTTTGTTTACAAAGAAAAATCTGTCCGAAATTTACGCTTCTTAATGTGACACCCTAAAAAAAATTGAGTACAATTCTCAGCAAACTTTATTTAGTAAATCCAGCTGAGTGCAATTTAATCTCAACAGAAACACCTCTGTTCTTTAAAGGTCTCAGTGGTTTATTAGGGAACATTAGTGGACAAACAGCATCATGAAGATGAAGGAACACAGCACATAGATCAGGGAGAAGAGTTAGAATCAGATTAAAGCAGAGTTAGGTTTTAAAGGAATATTGTAAAGTTTTAACATCTGTTGGAGGACGATTCAGTCCATCCTCAGATAATGGAATGAGTACAGAGGTAAAAACCTTCCAAGTCAGGCCAGGCAACGGTCGTCCGGGTGACTTTGGAGAAACTTTAGAAGTCAACGGCTCAGGTCTGAGAAGTCGTAAGAGTAAAGCACAGCGTGAGAGCCAGAGGTCATCTTCAACTGGTGCATTTAACACACCTGTTGTACTGAAATGACCTGAGACAGAGCAGATAAACGGTCTCCAACCTTGATCCGAGGGTCAAACATGCAAGACGATCAAAATTATGCAAAATGTCAAGTGTAGAGAGAAAAAAACAATATCCGTCATTCAAATTTCACTATCCCTTTTGTGAAACATGGTGGCGGCAGCACCATGCTGTGGAGATGCTTTTTTTGTCCTTCAACAGGGATAAAACCTTAGCTGGGAAAATCTGGTCATTTATTAACCAAATACTCCAGAAATCTAGTTTTTATGCAAGAATGGTAAAGTTAAAGCCAATGTTGAACGAAAACTTGTCTCTGTTTTTTAGCAGAAACAGGAAATCTTTTGTAAGACTTGAAATGTGCTACATTTAAGAGACTTTTTCTGTCCGTTAAATTTTTATTTGTAAAAAGGTTTACAATGACATTTTATTATGTTGGTGTATCAAAGAAAATTCCACAAAATGACACTGAGGTTTGATTGGGGTCTGAAAACTTTTCCCAGTGCGTTGTAAAAGGCGTGACAGCGAGTTCACAGAGTCCATTTAAATGCGTTTGGCCACTCAACAGCTGCCTTATAATCATGACAAATAGTTTCCCTCAACGTCGCATGTCATATTAAACAGCTCCGAGCTTAATGGTTTGGATAAAAAGGCCTTAAGTAGCGAGGCAGAGTGCGGCCGTGTCTCCGGTGACAGCGAGCCAAGCGCACGGGTAATTCCCGTCCAAACAGAGTGACTGAAGACGCCGCCGCCGCGCAACCTCTCCGCCTTAATTCAATTCCCTGCCTTAGCGTTGTCCCTCCGCCCTCTCCTCATTTTTCTCCCCTGTCTCCCTCCCTAACCTGTGCTCCACATCGCTCCAAAGCGCTCCTGACGGATAACAAGCTGTTTGTTTGAGCCCGTGTTGCCTGCGCGTGTTCTCCCCATTATCTCCACATAAGCTAAATGCTAAATTATATTTGCCATTTTGTTTGCAGTGACATGGGACATCAATCACCTCCCTTTTTTTCGTCTTTTCTTTTTTTTTTTTTAGTTCCTCCCTTTCTTCCTCTGGTGCGGCAGGAGAGGTTGAGAGGTGGGGTGGGCTGGAGGTGGTGGTGGGGGGGGGGGGGTATAAAAAATTCATTATGCTTAGTGGCACATCAGCAAGGGAGAGATATGACTCCTGGAGGAGAGGAAGGGAGGAGGGGGGGAGTGGTAATGATAAAGAATATCAAACATAATGCGGCCCAAGTAGCTGCCCCATCCAATTTGTCCTCGTCGCGCCATGATCGCTTCCTTCGCCTGGAAAACAAGCGCCGCAGGGACAATGAAGCAGCTAGTAGTGGTGCTTACTACTTGGATGCAAAGAATACAAATGATGAAGGTACGGTGAACAGAAAGAAAGACAGAAAGTGCTTTTGAAGTTCTCCTCTGACCCAGTCTGGAATCACACCGACTGACCACCTTTCTCCTTAACAAGGAATAACGCCGTGTTTTTACCTGACTCTATATATTTGATAGACTGAACAGTCAAGAGCCCATCTGTGTCTGTCAAAGAAGGGTTGATGTCGGCAGAGGCATCACTCCCCGCTCCTCCTGACAGGGCTTGATCATGAGAACCGGGCGCGCTCCCAGGCTCCCCTCGGCCCCGCTCTCATTTTCATGTCTCTGACACATGTTCATTTGCGTGTCTCTGACATGCAGATCATGTTGCGCACGCACGGGGGCCATGGCCTTTGATCCTGAGAGACAGAGAGGACGCTCCACGCCCAGAGGCGGAAGGAAGTTTTCGGGGCTTGATTTGTATCGGTTGTGATCAGCGATATTTTAGGGTCTGTGTTTGTGAGTGTGACCGGCTTGAGAAACTTACACATGAAGAGGGTTTACGGGCGATGGCTCGTAGATGTAACGTCCCTGGGTGTGTCTGTCGTCAATTGGCACAGGAGGATGGAAGGTGGGGAAGAAGGGTGGAGCGGCTGTGTGGAAAAGAAAAGAGAAAAGCAGACTTTCGTAAAACACTTCTTCATATTTCCATGTGAATTTCTTTAGGTAATCTAAAACCCAGCTGTAATGAAAGGCTGATGGCTATCTTTCAGTGGACCCACCCAAAATGAGAGCTCATTAAATGCGCAGAGCTAAAAGTGGCCAGCTCTGAAACATTCACAGTGGAAGTCTTTGTAAACCTGTGTTTAGCTTCAGCCATCTTTCCATCACCTCTCAGCTGAAGTGAAACAACCCCACAGCATGTTGCAGCCACCGCCATGTCTCACAGTTGAAACGGCGTGATGTGAAATACTGTTTTTTGTAAGTAGGCCAAAATGTACTTTTGGTATAATCTGATCAGAGCGCCTTCTTCCACAGGCTTGTTGGGAGAAGCTTACAATGCCTTACCTTCTTCCACTCTTCCATCAAGGCAAGATTTTTCTGAGTCTTTCATGGTTTCAACTTACCAGAGCATCTTTTTTAAGGTTTGCTATGTTTCCTGCATGGTTTGTGGCAAACTGCTAATGGGACTTCCTGTGGCTTTCTTTTTGCCAAAGCCGAGATTTGTGGAGTTCAAAACTAAAAGCTGTCCTAGTTGGCCTCGTTCTCCCAAAGCAACACCATAGCATGATGCAGCCACCACCACATTTTACTGTGGGAACAATGTCAGGGTGTTGTGAAGTCCTAATTTGCATGGAAGATGGTGTAATAAAGGCAGCCGAGGAAGTTAAATTTTAGTCAGTTATGAAAAGACGACCGTTTCCCACATTTCCGGCATTTTCTACTTGTGGCAAACCTCAACCATGGCTTCTTGTGCCTTTTTTAAACAGTGGATTTCACCCATCTGTGTTGTGAATCTCAGTTATTATGGGCTCAGTCCCTGATTATTGCTCTCCTTGCACATCACATACTCCCAGTTTAATAGCCATGTCTTGAAGGTCTGCTATTTTGTCATGTCATTGATCGATTGAAAATTTTTCTGGGAAATTTCGAACGCTTGGTATTTTTGCCTTAGGAACTAACTCCGCTTTAATCCTTGCTCCAACTTTTTCCCTAACTTGAGGATTGGACGTAAGGAAGAATGGTGGAGCGGCTGTGCAGCAAAGAAAAAGAGAAAAAAACTACTTTTTCGAACATTTTTTCTTAAGACCATGTGAGACCACTCTGCTAATCCAAATCACAGCTGCCATGAAAGGCTGATGGCTATCGTTCAGTGGACCCACCCAAAATGAGAGCTCATTAAACGTGCAGAGCTAAAAGATGCCCTGCTCTGAACTGTTTGTTGAGGAAGTCTTTCTAAACGTCTCAAGGCTGATAGAACTCAAAATAAACAGCGGTAAATAACCAAAAGAAAAGCAGCCAAACGGCACATTTCTCACCGTGCCAAGCATAATGTGGTTTCACACAAAGGATAACGTTTAAGTACAACCAATGGAACGCACCGAACGAGAACAAAAACATCCTTTTCCAGAGGTTTCTTTTTCTACAACCCTCCCCGCCCCAACCAAGATAAAACATTACAACATTTGCATAATATGTGCTCGCAAGCTTTTCTCTATTTTTACAGCTGAAATTGAAACTCTTGCACCGCAATCACACTAAAGTCCCACATGTGTGCCACTCATCTTCCAACCTTAACTGAACTCCAAAAAAAATCCTTGAAACTAAATCTAGAGTACCGACTTGTTCACTTCGGGACAAGTCGAAACAAGCGGACCACGAGTAGGACTCTTTCAACAAGAGCTGCCAACCTGAGTGGTGAAACTAAACAAAAAGGCCAAAGAAGAATTTCGTCTTCATTCACATCTCTTTTCCTGAAGCACGTGTCGGTTTATTGCCTGTTGCCGAGGCCAAGCTGCGTCTCGGCACCCTGAGGCAAAGCATGTGTCAACATCTGTTTAACTTCACTCAGCAAGTCTAACGCTGCTAGGTATGTGTTTTTACTTCTTGTTTTCGCCAGTAAACATTTGAGCCAAGTGGGCAGATGGCCAAACAGCGGGGGGTGCCAGGCAGTTACGCAGGAGTGGAGGCCATGACAAATGCAGCTGTAATGCTGGGTAGCGCAGCAGGTGTTGATCCGGCGCTGCTTACCTCATCGTTCACTCATTTCACAGAGACATTTAGTGCCAGATTGTGATAAAACACAGACAGTCGAGCGGTGATCTGGTTGGTGTTGTTTGCAATCCTACAGCATTAGGTGTAGGCATAAAGCGGGACTTCCTTAAAGAGCCAAACGAAAGAGACTTCAATAAAACAAAATGCCAAGAAGCTGAAATCAAAGTTGGATGAGATCAAACTGAATGGAGAACCGAATGGAGAACCTGAAAAGTCACTGAAGTTAGGCAAGATCTATGGATTAAACAAATTTATGTGCTTTGGAAATATTTCTGGTTGCAAAAAAGCACCAAGTCATCGCAAGGAAACTAAGTTCACCCCTTATTTTTATTAAGGTAGCGCTGTTTAAAAACTACACTTAGAAAGTTACGATAGGCATGCATGTTAAGCAGCTGACTGCAGGCTAGCTACATCAGCAGATAGCCCAAGTAAGCATAAGAATGGCTATAATTTATTACTGGATTGTTCTGTCGCAACTTTCTATCATTGTAATTTCATGCCTTAGCTTGGTGTTGCGACTAGTACCAAAGTTCTGTTTGTTTTTGGAACTAGTGGCCTTATTTCAACAGTAATTTTACTGAAAATAGGTTGCAAAGAGAAAAGGAAGACATGTAGCACATATCTTGAAAACTATAACCAAAAGTAGGAAAAGCACGCTGAGAACTGTGACCTCTCCGCTGTAGGCTCTACTAATTCAGCCGCTCATCGCCACAGTGGTATCAAAGTTTATCAAGATTTTGAAAAGCAACCGATTTGAAAACTGTGAAGAAGTTTTTGGTCATGCTTTTCCCTTGAGTTTTCTCTGTACGGAGCGTAAAATACAGCAGCTCTGCCCCTCCCCCACTGCAGCTGCTGGTTAGCTCGCTAAAGAGAGTTACTGCACTTCCCCTAGCTTACAGTGAAAATAAGTTTGAATGTTTGGAAATATCTTTCAGAGTGAAAAGCAGACAGCAATCAAAGGTCATCACTGTTTTCAAAAACAATCCAAAAATGTAGATTTCATACTTGTAAAACCCTTTAATGCTGTGGTTAAAAAGCTTAAGGCAAGTTTTCTGCACAAACACCTACTTCTCAAAACTGATGCAGGTGAAGTTAACGTGTCCTTTGCTTTAACATTTTTGCTCTAAGTGTGTCTAAGTGTATGCCCCTCTTCTCTTTTAAAGGTCTCATCTTTTAAGCCCATTTTTTAAACCCAGCCTTCCCTCGAAGCATCAAACAGATGCAACTTGAGTATTTTTAGAAAGATATTTACAGGTTCTCTTCAGAGTTTTTTGACACGCAAATTTGTACAACAGGCAGCTGTAATCTTCTTAAACTTCTTCATCTTGTAAACCGACTAACATGATAAATTGTTGGGTAAAGAAAAACACATAACTTAACTTAAACTCGTGTAGTTTTCAGGAAATATCTTCTTTTGTTTCTGTGTTGATGAATGAAATTGTCATTTAGGGTCAGTAAAACTAAATGAAAGAAACATAGCAGTTTCCTTTAAGATTGGGTGCATATTTTAAAACTTAGTGTTATGAACCCGGGTTGTTTTGGAGTTTGATTTATCTATTCTAGTTCGATCATTTTGTGTTCCTTAGTCTTTTCTTTGATTAGATCAGACTTGTTTCTGTTTTATTTCAGTCCAGTTCTTCTTAGTGTTCCTGGTCATGTTTATTTCTTGTTCTAGTTATCCTTACACTACTTAAATTATATTTCTTAAATCCAGTTATTTTTTAGCATTCGATTTATTTTCCTGTCCCACAGTGAACTCTTTCTCGCCTCCCTTGCCACTTTCCCTCCCCCTATCGTCAGTCTTCCTCCTGCCCTCCTGCTTAAACTTTTCTACTTTAAAACAAATTTTTATGATCTGTAATCATGGTAACAAGGTATTGTTTTTACAATTGGGAGTAGCATTAGTATCTCAACAGCTCAAATAATACCTAAACTATGACCCTAAGTTGCAAAGGAGTTGAGAAGCTGGCTTCAGGGATGCAGAGAGAGGAGGAGGAAGTTCAAACTATTTCTTTGATTCGTCATATTGGGCAAGGAAAATATCCCTGACTCCAAAGTCTCTCTGCCCGGCTTCCTGACCGTACGGTCAGGTAGAGATTTAAAGAGGAGCGAAAAAAGCAAACGTGGTGAATTAGCTGTGCTTGTCAACAATGAATGGTGTCATTCAGGACATACTACTGTGAAATATTGTCTCTGGTGCCTGGATTTTTCGCTGTTAGCATGACAGTCATGCTAATGTCAAAGAGTCGTCAGTCAGAGGCTTTTTCAGATTATTTAGAAGACTGACTGCTGTCCTAAATAACAGTTATTTGCAATAAATAAAGTCGTTTTGAATTGAACAGAATTGAATTTAGAGCCATGTCTGAATAAAACTGCACTCATTTTCAGTCTTTATCTGTAAAGATGTGTCTATATCTTCATAATCATGCACCATTTTGTGTTGGTGTGTCCTAATAAAATACATTGAAGCAGAGAACTGTAATGTGACATCATGTGAAAGAGTCCAGAGGGGATGTACACTTTTGCCAAATTCTGTAACAAGTGAATGTAAAAGTTAGACAAAGTTTTAATCCAGCACTCCCAGTTACAGAGATAAGTGCTACAATCCGACTCCATGCGGCTCTGGGAAGTATCTGACCACTCCAACTCTGCTTGTTTGATGGTTTTCTCCCGATGATGTTTTTCTGGCTCAGCTAACGTTGGCTGATTTCAGAGCTGCTGCTGCTTCTAAGGGAGGGAGGGATGAGGGGAAGCTGGGATGAGCTCGTAGCAGACGAGGGCAGAATCTGATCTGTTTACTCTCCGCAGCTCCACTCGTGGGGTTTTTCGGCCCTTTTGGCTGTCAGTTTGGGAAATGAAGCTTTCAGGTTTTACACCGTGCGTTGTGCGCATCAGCTCAGTGCTGGTAAAAAATTCATGCTCTCTAATCTAGCTCCTCCCCTGCCCACATAGCAGGAACTTTGTACTAACCTCTGTCATCCTGGCCGATCGGATGGGGGGGGAGGATGACTGCAGAGATTACAAACTGTGAAATAATTTCAAAGACTCCACCTATTTGCTTCTTTGCAACACATGCTTTCATTCCCACATCCAGCACTCCTCTTTGAATTACCCAGACCTCTTTTGTTTATGTCTCAGGAGGCACTCACTCAGCACAGCCCACTGCATAGACCGGACCCTTTTTCTCTCTCCTTCATCACTCCTTCCCTCCCTCGCTGCCGCACGCCGAAACCATTCCACTGAGGTTTATTTAAATCGTCTCGCAAGTTTACTTTACCATAGCCCTGTCTAAATACAGCCTGCCACCTCTTTTACACCAGCGCAGCTCTCCATTAGCAAGGCAAACATGCTCATGTCACTGGAGGGGAAAATGTATACAGTCACAGAGAACAGAGAGCGAAGGAGAAGTGGGGGAGAGCCTCCATCCTGCAATCCATCTCCACTGTTTCCTGTTGGGACTCCTTACTGTTTACTCCAGGACTAAATTGCCCCTGCTCTTCTGGATATTCAAGGGGTATTCTGGCCCTCTGATACAAAATACAGCTGGAAGGCAAGGAGGAAGCCCAAAATGAAATGCACATCTGAGATTTAGCTTCCCTACTGCAGCCACACACCACAGCAGCTGAAGCATTCCTTAAGAGGAAAGTAACTGTGTTAGTGTTTTTTTTTTGTTTTTTTTTTGTCCTGGAAGAAAATGTGGTAAATCACCAATAGCACGCAGTACCTCATAAAAATATTCATACCAGTTAAACTTTTTATGGCATTGCATCTGAATTTTGAAAGTCTGACACAAAGCGGTGCATAACTGTTAAATGGATAGAAATTCCATTTAACAATTTTTATGTCTAGGCATTCCGATCCACAAATTAATTTAGCTCTGACCTTTGACTACGCCGTTCTAACCAACCTATGAGTATGCTTTCTCCTTCCTCTAAAGCTTTCGTCTGTTGGCTTCTGGTCATAGTGTTTCTGGAAAGTTAATCTCAGCTTGAGGTTCAAGTCTCTTGCTCCATCTATTTTTTCAAAAAAAAAAAAAGCATCCTCACAGAATGATTCCACCACCATCATGTTTTACTGTAGCTATGGTTTAAAAAAAAACTTTAAATAACTTTCCTTCTAGTTATCAAGCTACTTTGATGGCGTATTAATATTTCGTCTTTTATGATGGTTACATTTTTTATGTATTTCTCATTTTTAGCATTATTTTAAACATTACTTGCCTCTCGTTTCATAAATACAGAGCTGTAAAAAAGTTTACAAACGTATTTTGATTTTTTAATCACACTTAAATGTTTTGTATTCTCAAGAAAATTTTAGTATTTGACAAAGATAACCTAAATAAATGGGGAAAAAAGCAGTTTTCGAATAATGATTTTGTTTATTGAAGTGAAAAAGTTATATATGCCAAAGAGAAAGTAATCCCCCAATTTTTTGTTAAATTGATTAATTATTCATCATGAACAAAACGGATATTTTTTAGTTGCACTCAGACCTGTGGAACTGAGAAATCAGCAAACCAGAACCAGTCTGTCAAGATGAAGTATGCTAAAAGATTTCACAAAGCAACTTACAAACTTGCATCTATCAGTCTAAAAATGGTTACACAGCAATTTTCTATGGTTTTTGGACTCCAAAAAACCCAAATGAGAGTCATTATCACAAAGAAGGATATTATGGAATAGTGGTGGACCTCATCAGGAGCGCACCGACTACAAAAACCACGAGAGCACATCAACGACTCATTCAGGAAGTAACAAAACCAGGAACAAGATCTAAAGCACTGAATTTTTCCCTGCCATAGTTAAGATCAGTGTTCATCAATAAGAAACAGACACTGAACAGAAATGTCATCAGTTGGAGAGCTGATGACCAAAAAGAACAAAAAGTCCCATTTCAAATTTGGCAAGAAAAAAAACATTTATATCCTCCTCAAGACTTTTGGAAAAATATTCTGTGATACTTTTTGGAAGGTGTGTATCATGTTGCATCTGGTGTAAATCCACCATTTCGCAATGATATTCGAACATGGTGGAGGCAGAACAAAAATAAATAAACTAATAAAGTTTTATTTGGACTAGTCAAAGTCCATCATAAGTTGGAATAATGTGGAGCTAAATTATATTAATTCTTCATTTTTTCCTCTGAATAAAGCTGTATTTTGTACTTATACATAAAGATAGATAAATATCTATGAACATATATATATATAGCTACACACATATGTAGATAGATATAGATATATGCATATTCTGATATATGATTGGTATTTTTGGAACCAACAGGAAACTAGAGCTTTAAAAAAAAACACTAAATTTCCTCATTCATCAATCATCCTTTCTCCACTCTTCCTAATTATTTTTAATTACTTTGGCTTAACTTTTTAGAACGGCACCAATTCTTTTTTTGTCAGTCTTTTACAGGCAAGGATGGAAGTTATTAAGATATGATAATAAATGGGTCTTAATGAAAGGGCAATTAGAAGCAAACTTTGACCAGACTCATTAATTCTAATTCAACACAAGCTCACCATGCTCAGGACCAAAAGCCAGCTTCTCCTTCATTAAAGAGAGGATGGTAATTGCCTTGTCCTTTATTGGACACTTGATTCATTTCAAAAGGAGGTTTAGGGATAAAGCCGAAAGCACATTATTTCCAATATCCTCATTGGTTAATCTCCACTCATAATAGCAGTGTTTCCTACAAAGGATACTCTGCACTTTGGAATGTATGTGATGTGATACTCGTGGTAAATTTCTGTCAGTTTCATTTCTTATTTGGGTTTTGGTACTAAAAGCAATTTCTCTTCTTTTTTTCTTTGTTGTCAAGTCAGCACTGGGAGATTATTGTCTCAACAGGTAAACCTGGACTCGCTCTTTCTGCTGGTAAAAGGTTCAGTGACTCTGCTCTAACAGGGTGTCACCCGCAGCCGAGGATGAAACTCTCCTCCATAAACAGAGCGCTTCTCATCGACGCTCCGCTGCGAGAGCACAAAGAGCCAGTGACAGATTGTCATAAGCGACTATGGCGGAGTGAGAAAAAAGGGCTGCCGCGGCCTGCTCCAGAGATTTGTGAATTGCTAATGTGGAACATATGAAGCCTGCGCCGGAGCTGTGACTGCCAGATTTCATTATGCCACCTCTCTTTACCGCTCATGATCTCATGGCTCCGGCATGCTCGTCTGCAGCGAAGGCCCACGCTTCACGCTGCAACTTTGCAACAGTTTGCACAAAGTGTAAATGATTCCCGAGACTATCTTTGTGCAGGTTTTAAGGCGTATAAATGTGCAGCTCTTGTTGCTCCTTATTAGAAGTGAAAGCAAGCAAGAGTTTATGACTTCACCCTGCAAAAGAGGAGGGACTTGTTCCTGGCTCCTGCTGCAGAAGATGTTCCCATGAGGCAGATAAATCAGAGGCTTCCCTGTATATTTTCCTTTCTAAATCATATAAAGGATTGAGTAGATGAATGTTGTCATTATTATAAAGCAAAATTTAAATAAACATGTGTCAGGTAGTATTAGTCATGCCTGGCATCTAGAAGCAGAAATAGCTGATATGTCTGATACATAAAATGCTTACAACAGTGTTTTTTTTTTTTTTATGTTTTTTACAGATATTTCTGCAACGCAAAACATGGAGAGAGAAAAACTTATATAACTTTACAAATAATTGCTTTAGCTGAGCGTACATTCAGTGCCAAAAGGAATTTAAGGAAAACCTTTGCAACTTTGCCAAAAATGTTCCTCATGTTCATTTACTTTGGTGACAGGATATACGATGTAAGGACAACATATGACTGCGGTACTTATGAATGTTGTGATGATGATGATGATGATGATATTGAATATGATTAAGATGCATTTTCCAGACCTTCATCCAGATAACTCTGTGTGCTATAGTATTTCAGCAACTGCAAAATATGCATCTAATGTTGGCATCAAGATCAGTGACTGTCCATGCAATAAATCAATTTGCATTCCGAATTTGCACTTGAAATATAATACTCAAGAAATTATTGCATCCAAGCAAATCTGGCAGTATAAACTTAACAGCTTAAAGCAGTTGTGTGGTTAGGCTTTTATTATTTGCATAGCCATGTTTTTTTTAATATGAATAATATGCATTTTTGTAAAAGATATACACTTATTTAATCAATTAAATAATTTGATGACTAAAAAGTAATGAATAATAAATAAGCTTGACAAAAACTCAAGAAGTTTTCGAGCAAAAAAAGTAATTGACAAAAAATTGATCTTTTTTTCATTAATTAGCAATGTATAATGCTGTATAGGGATGATTTTAATATGATTTTGAAGTATATCATTTCATACCTTCTCTTCAAGAGAAGGTATGAAATGATATACCAAATAAACGAAATAAACAACAATACCACAAGGTGGCAGTAATGGACCAAGTTGTTTTCCAAGCGCCATCGTCTCCCTTAGAGCAGGTCAGTCAAACTAAACATCATTTGTTCGGTATTGTCATTCTACTTTTATTTAGAAAGAAGCAAAAGGTTGAAATTAAAACCTCCAATGAGATAAAAAATGGCTGAGGTCGCATTTGGTACCAAAGTTAGCCAAACCACACATGCAGTAATGCAGCTTATTTTTTATCTGACGGCATAGAACTTGTGGTAAGAAGACTCACTCCAAGTGTTTAATCTAATTAAATTGAAATAACATTTTTTAAATAAAAACAGAAAAAAGACAAGCTACTCAAAGCTAATTCTAACATTAGAATTCCTTAAGAAAACAGCTTTGTATTGTCTCCAAACCTATTTTAGTAACTTTAATTAGCATTAATGTGCAAAAGCAGGCATGAATCCTTTTCAATATTTTCTACGTACACTTGCTATTTGTGTATGTGTACATACAGGGAGTTTCAGTATAGACAAAATATTCATGATGGACTAATTATCAAGATTAACATAAGATTTTTGGTTTATTTTCCATCTACAGTCACCAGGTGGCAGCAGAGAGGTCCACTTTGCACTCAACTGTAAAAGCCTAAAAAGACACAACGGAAAAACTTCAGTTCCAGGTGTGGGTCATGTCAACCTTTCGTCAGTCCATTCTTCGGCAATTTATGTCTTTTTATGTCCAATGTTTATGGGACAAAAGGGACCCAGCTGTCTTGGGATATGCACCATCCTGGGGACGTTTTGTACCTGCTTTGTTCAAACAACTTGAACTTCCACCAAGTAGTGCAAATGTTGAAATATGAGAGATTCTAATTTGATCTGAATCAAATTTCTGGGTCTTGGAATGAAAATACAAAAAAAAAAAAACCCTGAAACATATTGCTTGCAAAAAAGACTTTCCACAAAATCTGGGACAATCAAAGAGATTTTTTTAGAGGTTTTGTCAGCTCTAGTGGCCTTTTTTAAGCAGTTGTCAGAAAAGTGGGTTCTGAGAGAGGGGGAAATCATGCAGCAAAAGTCATCGGGCCAGGATTCGAACCCGCAACAGCCGTATCAAGAACGAAGGCTTCCATACATGGGTCACGCTTTGCCCCCACAGGGATTTTTGTTGTGTACATACAGTATGTCATTTGCTGGCGATAATGCCCGTATGCATCATGTATGGATGCCTAAACTACAAAACAACAACAGTTTTTGATTTCGCTTTCCTTCAAGTCACTTTCCTTCTGGGCCTTTGATCACTCTGAGGCTGAAAAAGGATAGAAACTCCCAGAAGACCATCAGGAGAAGCAGTTTGGAAGCTGCCTCTCTTGTGACGCCAAATTCCCCCTGTCTGATCAATCCCCTCTCACCCCGCCTCTCGCCATGTTTGTTTACACTGAGACCTCAAGCTGTTTGGACATGTAAATAACACTTTAAGAGACTGTTTAGCTAAGCTCAATGGGAGTTGCTGTTGACTTTTGGAGCGCTTTGCCTAATTACAGGTCCCAGATTGTTTCAGGTCTAATGGCCTAATTACCACTGTATAAATTAGCCTAATGCTCATGCTGTGCAGAGATTTCTCGGCTTGCATTGCAAAGCGGGGGCACTGCAATACAGATAAGAACAAGCTTTTATTCAGCAAAGATGCTATACAGAGAGGGAAAGAAAAGTAGCAGAGAGGTTAAGCAACAGAGGAGGGCTGAGCGTTGGCTTGCCAATCTGTCTGCCATTCATCATATGCACCAGGCTGGCAGATCAAACTCTGCCCTTCCTCTATAAATCAATAGTTCTTTCTTTTTTCCGCTCTGCTCTTCTACCCTTTCGCCTTCTGAGGCTCTTTCTCTCTTCCTCAGTGGCTCTCACACTCCTAAGCACAAACAGCCTCTGTCGGTGAAAGTAATTAACATGGTGCAACAGAGAAGAGAAAATGAGCAGTAAAAAGGGAAACGATAACAGGCGGCTTTCTGTTCAAGTATACATTCCAAAGCTTCTCGCTGTCACAAGCAATTTGTCTGTCTAGACTGTACAAGGCGGCCGATGCCCAAACTTTCTGATCACGGTTCTGCAAGTTGACGCATATTTATGCTCTTGAACTTGTTGCTCAATCAGTTTTGAACATTTAACTATTTCCCGCAACGAGAATGTTGATTTAAACCAAATCCTAAAGGTTTCGAAGAAGAGAATCACCAATAATTTATGTTCATGCCAGCAGGACTTTCAGTATTGCATTCCAGCATCTGCAAGACATTTACTATCTAGTCCATCTCAACAAATTGCACTCTAGCACAAGTTTTCTTGACAGAACGTGGTTCTTCCAGGGGGCCCCCAGCACGATTCAACTATTTTTTTCTTCCTCTCTCCCTCTCCCACTGGTTCCCATATGGATCCGTGAGTGAAGGGAATTTAAGAGGGGCCTCTGTCTAGCTCCAATCTATCTCCTGCATTTGCAGAATTTGCCCCAGATTGGGATAAGCTGGGGAGCAGAACAAAGAGCTGTGCACCTTCGCCGCCCCACCATGCTCCCACCCAACTGGGGGAACAGACGCAGCAGTTTAGTAGCTGAAACATTTCACTACACCTCTATCCACGTCCCAACTTTATCTTTTACATCTGTCTATCTTCCTTTCTCCAAACTATAATAACTCTGAGGCAGAGAGGGAGTTGATTTAAACCTCAGATCGACTCAGGAGGACTGCAGTACATGCTTTTTCCTTCCACTATTACTGTGTTCTTTCTAGTAAAAAACACCCCCTACTTCAGGGATTAGATTTTTTAGGAAATCTGAATTTAAAAGTTGGGGTCACAGGTAAAAGTCTGCAGATATTTTTTTTACCTCTAAAAAAAAATCAAGATTAAGCAACTATGTAAGAAATCCTCCAGATTAAGTGTCGGTAACATGCAGGTCCAGATCCACCTTTGGCACTTTCGACCCTCCAAAGTGCCCCTTAGTAATTTTAGAAAAAATGCATATATACCTGCGCAATGCCTTAAATAGAAAGGTAATAAACCAGCTAACTTTAGCAATATTAGGATAGAAATTCAAATCAGAGCAACATCAATGCTACAAGAAATCCTAGCTCTAACGGAGCAGAAAGCCTGATTAAATGAACAGCTTGTTATAATTGTGAAGGCGTGTATTTGAAAATTCAAACTATTTTAAAAAGGTGCTTATATTTTTGCTTACACCTATGTATTCAATTTTAAAAATATATTAGCTAAATGTTACACATGACTTGTTAAAAGTGTAATGATATTATATTGAAACTATATAATATTGGTGTACATACTGCACATACTAGAGTTTTTGCTCTGAGTTTTTGTACAGTGAGAACCTCTTACCAGCCCATTCCAACCTACTTGTAACTTGAATTTGGCTAAACTTGTAAAATCCAAATATTTTCCTTTTGCCCTCAGAGTCTACTCCCATGTTCTCTACCCCCTTTCAAGCATTAGACAGGGTCTGCTCTGGTCTCAAGGGGTACATGGCCATTATTTTAGCTAACAAAGGAAAGTGTGTGTCACAGAGTAAAGACCAGTGTCACAGCAGCAGGCAGACAAATGGCTTCTAGGCTCTGCAGGGCTAGATATAGTTTGACGCCCTTTGAACCAATTAGATCGTATAAATACCACAACATCTGGAACTCTCTGATTCTCCTTCTATTCCCCTCTCAGTGGTGCTTCTATTCATGTCACCTTACCCTCTCTTTCACCCTGTTTCTAACTCTACTTATTCTAGCTAATCCTGCCTCTCAATATTCGAGGCACATCCTCCTGATCTCTTCTCTTTCCCTCCTCACGGCATCCAAAAACAAGGACAAAGTTGTAATCCATTTACTGCACTCTTGTCAACAGTTTACACCCAAATAATCCAAAAGGCATACGACTGGGCCCTAGGTACTGTCAGGGGACAGAGAGGCAAGAAGAGGCAGAATGCACTAGAGGGTAAGAACGAAAAGGAGCCATTGAAGAAGAGGAAGGAGCAAAGAGAGCTTGAGTATAAACAGGAGGAACTTGTGTCCTAGGGATTTGAGTCTTGGTCACGCAGGTGGTACCCAGGGGCCTTCCTCTGACTCGAGCAGAGAGACAACCTTAAAGAGGATTAACCCTTCCGGGGGGCTTTAATGAGACCTGAAAGTGTTGGGCACCAGAGAGCCAGGGCCGACTGAGGTTCGCTGGCCTCGCATCCCAGCGGTTGAGGCGCTCGTGCAGCCCCCGTGGCCTGCAGCTGCCCGCTCGCAGTGAGCTACATCAAAGCGCCCGTCTGGGAAACGGGAAGGTGGAAAGGCAACGCGTTGGAGCAGGAGAGGCGGGAGGAGGGATGGAGGAATCCCTTATCTCCTCCTGAGAGGATGCTGCTCTGTGGTGCAAGATTGTCTGGAGCTGCCACCTGTCCCAGGCATCTTTGAAGGCAACACTAAAGCCTGTGATGGGCCTGACCTCCTTGAGCTTCCATTCTTTTATGTCTCTCTTCATTTTCTGCCTTGTTACACCCCCTCCCTTCTCCCTCCTTTCATTCTCTCACCGACTCTTCTTTCCCCTCCAACTCAGCCATTCGCCTTTTCTCCAGTGATTTCTTACATTTCACCAGCCTGGTAGAAACATTTTAATTACACTGCGCTCATCAGCCTCCTCTCCATGTTGAACAATAAGCACTTGTGGCCCTCCAGAGACAAGAGCCAGATACGGGTTGTTAGCTGTAGGAATAAGGGTCCTTATCTTCACCGCAGTACAAGAGAAACAAATACAGAAAAGGATGAGATTTGAATACAAGAGACGCAAACATGTTTATTCTCCCTCAGTTGTGATTATCCTGCTAGAGACTGGAAGGTAAAACTTAAGGAAGAGCTGGGCATTTTAGAGAAGCCCCCTTCAGCATTTGGCATTGTTGTTTTTTGTTTCCAATTGCAGCTCATTTTCTCTTTGGAATGACAAGACAAATCTTCATTTTAAGTCTTTTTGTTCTTACTTGCCTCTGCAAGTTGACTGATTAACCAGCCACACACAAAAGCAGTTCAGTGTACCAAGAGTTGTCGTGGCGATCCAAGGAAATGCGGACCATTGCTTCAGAGCATCTTCGGCTCTTGTCTTAATTCTTTTTTAGCCCCTTCACATTTAATCTTGTCGTTGTCAATGAGGGCCGCCATTACTCCAAGATATTAAGTTCACATTTATGAGCCTTGTGGCGAGAGCACCACATGACCTTAAGACAGTATGAGAGAGCATTCCCAGAGCACTTCATACTCAGCTTAACCCTCTTAAATCATCACGCACTACAAAGGGGCCAAAAGCATGTGAGAATATTGCCTATCTTACAGCATAAGATGGCTCTAATAAGCTATATAAAAGGGGATCATCTGATTATCCCTGGCGCACTGGACCAAGGGGCCACAGCAGAGCACGGGCCTATGTTGTTCTTTCTTGATGAAAGGAGGTGGATGGAAGGGATCCCTCTCCATCGCCTGCAGTCTGCCTCAGGCTTCTCTGTGCCTGCACACCACTGGGGGACTACGCCGAGCCACCGTGCTCAAAAAGCCAATATTGAAACAATCACAAAGACAAACACTTACCCTTGAAACAGGCACGTGTCCTATCACCCCAGGCTTTCCTCCCTATTCCCCCAGTCCTTTAGGGAAGGGAGGGTGTTTGAACCTGCTTCCAAGCCAGTTGTCACATTTAAACTGACAAGAGACTGGAAAGTTTGTTCTTTGAGTTCAAATAAATTATCAAGAGACAAAGAATCTTTTTCCTGTTCCTTGTATGTATACACACGTTGTTGCTTGTTGAAATTTTACAGTCTTCTTACCTGAAATTTGCAACCCTTTGTCACGTTACAGCAGAAATGATTTTATGTGATAGACCAATGCAAAGTAGTTCAAACTTGTGAAATAGAAGTTTGGCTCCTAAAATTCTACACAAAAACATGAAGAGTGACCTGTTTTTTTGTATAGACAAAAACATGTCTGTACAAAAACAAGACTATGCCCCATGTGTGTATTCAGGAGGTGACTACACACACGTGTGTATTCAGCCCCTGTAAAAAACAATCAGCTATAATAGCAAAAGTCAGTTTTACAAAGTTTTGACTAAGGGAGTTAGAAAACCACCCAATCCAGTTTGGACCAACTTCCCTGATTCACATGAAGAAAAGCATCCCCATAACATAACGCTGCCACATTAAAAGACAAATCACGTAAAATCCCACTGATGATTGTAGTTCAAAAGAGGCAAAATATGGAAGAGTTTTTCAAAGCTCTGAAAATTGGCCTTTTGCATCCAATTTGACATGTGACAACTGCGAGGTCTGGACTTATGAAGTGGATCACATTGACTTTGTGACAGTTTATACCTTGCTGCATTTTGATATTGAGTCTGGCAGAATGAAGAGCTAAATCGACCTGAGATAGCTGATATACAGCAGCTTAGTGTTCAACTAAAAAAAAAAAAAAATACCTACATTGATCGCACACATGACCTGTATGATCCATGCAACAACCACCTTCTGCTGAACTCTTAGAGCACAGTTGCTATGATACATGTGAAGATTTCTTTGGGCAAAATATTCTTACTTTCACTGCCTCAAGCTTAGCTCAGTGGGTTTCTGGGATCAGTCAAGGACGGCAAGGCTTTGGTATGGGGGATTAAGGCCCTGGCAGCAAGATATGAGCTAGATCTATTAAGGAGCTAATTTGTGCTGATAGGCAGGCGGCCATCACAGCTTGAACTAACTTAAAGTACCCATTCTAGCCCTATCAATGACCTACTGTGTCAGTGATATGGTAAAACCCCAAAACTGACATATCTTCAGTTCTATAAGTACTTTCCTTTTACTTTTATCTAACTCCCCTCCTTTCATTTAAAACTCTGGGGTTTTAGTGCTGCAGCAACAACGTCCATGTCATGCTAGGCTTGGCAAAGATGGAAAAAGGAGGAAAGACTTTAAAGACAAAGATCTCCTTGGAGGAAGAAGAGATGCTTCGCCAGCAAATGGGCTCTCTGTCGCTAAACGACCACTGGCCGGCTAATCGGGGCACAATGTAAACAGATGTCAGCACTGTGCATTGCATTCATGCTTCCCAACAATTAAGATTTTAAGAAAGACTTTTTTTCTCATTAATCCTAATCTCAGTCCTTTTCTCCTTATCCCACAGCAAAGCTGTATGTATTAGCGTTGTGGTAAGAAGGATAGGGACTCTTATCCAGTGTTTGCCCAAGAAAAGCAGCTAAGACTCAGGCATCACCACGATTAGCTATTGCTAACAATAGGAGTAATGTTTCCTTGGTGCCTCCTCTTCTGCTCTGAAGTGGGTGTAAAAAAAACAGAGTAAACACAGTCTTAGGCCGAGGACATAAGAGAAAAAGGAGAATGCAAGTCTGGGTGAATAGCAGAGATTTCCCCCCGAGGATAAACCCCTCTCCTTTTGCTCTCTTCTCGTTTCTCAACTCCCACACCTCCCAGAGCTTCACCGCCAGCGTTAACGACCCAGTGGCCAGGTGTGGCAGGGCTGCAGGTGCCATCGCATTTAGCCACATTAAGCACTGACACACAGCAACGCTAAGAGTAATCGGATTTACCTGGATGTCTGCTGCATGGCGTGGCGCTCCCTGCAAGCGCAGCACAAAGGCTTACCGCCCCCTCTCCATCACACACGGGCAACGCACACACCTGGGATGAATTTAGGAGTCGACAAAGCCCTCATAGTAAGAATTGTCTGTGCATGCACAAACCCAAACAGTGGCTTTTTACAACTCATGGTGCAGGAGTGGCGACAGATGCTGCAGGTCTGTAGTTCAAAGTACATGAATGAGGTGAGGAAGGGGCTGGGGGATTGCAAAGGTTTAAGGGGAGCCCTTTCCTTCTGCTGACCCTAAATATGGCGAAACCCCTGGAGACCAGGATGTGGTACTGGGTTCAATCAGACAGAATGGGACCGCCTTGGGATACCCACTCATGTCCTCAACACCTGAGGCCAGAAGGAGGTGTTTTACGCAGCAATGCTCTCATCTCAGATCATAAGTCTTCCTTAGCACAGGAGACATCATAGTAGCTTCAATAAAAAACACCAGAAGCCATTCAGACTTTGTGGTTTTAAAAGGTGAAATGCAGATATTTTCTATTCTCAATGGTGTTATTTTTAATTACAACACATTGCTTAATGGGATTATTTCCAATTTTGACTTTAAGACAGGAAATGTATTATTCAGTTTTTACTGTTTCTGAAAGCACTTTAAGGAATGCACAGTGCTGATCTCGAGCCACACTGAATCCTTTTTACAGTCTAGAGTAAACTCTGGGTGGATCATTTATTATATAGTTTCATGTACATTTCTGAACTAGCTTTAGAGTAGGGTTTGTAAACAAACCAAAATATCTTGGGACAGGGGGTGGGATACGCTTCACTAAAAAAAAAAACTTTGTTTCAGTGTTTATTCTACTAGATGTTCCATACTTACATAACACCAGATGACAAACTTAAAAATTTATTTGCTTCTTTTGTTTGAACGGATTTATTTATTTATTTATTTTTAAATGTGATTGTGTCATTGATTGCCATTATTAGAAATATTCTTCCCAGAATCATTGATTTAATCTGAAATCTTTATTTTTCTTTCCTATGAAAAGTACCACTTATCTAGAGAGCCATTTTTCTAGAGTAAGATATTGATGAAATCTCTGCATCCGTGTGTGCACAATTGTTATTTTTACCCAAAGAAGGTACTCCATACTCAGTGATTCTCCTGCACACTTTTTTATTCTCTCTTTTTTAACATCTGTTTCAGCAATAGAAAGTAATTCCCCTTTACTGGAAGGAGCCAGTGAAGGAGAAGGTGAAAAGTCAAAGGAGAAGGTCACATTAACTCTGTTCCCCCAATTACTCTTTGTTTTTACCCATAAACAGTACTCCTCATTCAGGGACTCTGTGTCTTCTCAATACTCAGGCAGTTGTTGTAATGGCCATTCTTACAAAGCCTGGTTCTGTTAGAGGGATTTCTTCCTCTCTACTAAGCTTATGCTTACTTCAGGATGAGAGATTGCTGCTTAGTCAGTGACCTCAGTGGAATCAACTGGGCTTCCTTGGGTAGATCATTTTTGTCAACTCAATAGCACATTAGGACTAGGTATTTAGTATACCCAGACTGCACAGAAATTTAAGGAGTTGATTTAAACTCACTGACTGGTTATGAATTTGACCCATTTCTCTTGTAAAGTGACTTGAGATGACATTTGTTGTCAGCTGTTGCTTAAAAATACATTGAACTGAGCTGAATTTGTCTAAAACCAGAACATAACATATGTAAAATGAGCTTAAGATAAGGCTCTGACTCAGAAACTGCACTCGAACCTGCAGTTTCCATGGTAGCTACATGACGTGTGGTAAACCATTTAGTTTTGAAGAGCGTACATGACTTGAATCAAGGTGAAACTGGCAATTGAGGTAGCTCAAAACGATCAAATAATAAAAAAAAAAGTGGGCATGCGGGAAAGTGAGAAGATTTTAGTATTTAACTGGACGAATATGATAAAACACCTCACATTTTGGCTGTAGAGGAAGAATATGTGCAGAACACCAAAACCTTCTTAGAATGCAACTTGATGCTCTGCCCTGCTTCGTCAAGCCCCTCACATTCAGTCACAAAGAAATTCTCTTGAAGCTTCACGGCCCCTTTGACTTTTCATGCTGCTTTTGAACTCTCCATTTCAGGCTGTGACTTTTCCGCATGACCCCAAGCCTCGGAGTGACCTCCACCCCCCTCTTTATTCTACCCCCGCCGTCTCCCTCCCTGCGCCTGCAGCGGTCTGGAACCACCAGAGCTCCTTCACACATACCCACACACGTTCATAAAATGAGAAGTGGCAGTGTTGCTGAGTTAGGTCAGGATGTAATGTGCAGTAATGTTCTGCCCTCGAGGCTCCTGTCCAAAGCACCATCGCCTGGTTTTAAGTAACCTTTCCCTTAAAGAGGCACCTTGGTGGCTCTATTCTCAGGCACCCAATCACAAGGGAGTACAGGCTAATGAAGTGGTTAAATAAATCGGGTTCTGTTGGAGTCTGGGGTTCGGTGGAGTTTTTCATTAATGTCAACACTTTAAAATTCTCCTGTCCAACTCTGTCTGGCCCAATTCGAGGGCAAATAACCAAACTTAACGAGTAATCACATCAAATCTTTGTCTTACGGCTACCATGGCTGCCAAATTAAACTCCTGATCAGACTCTTAAAACATCTATCCCCCCTGCTTTTTCTTCCAGTGTGCACACACGGCTTTGCTTTTATCTAACTACAACTGTTTACCTCACCTTTGCTTCAAATTATCTCCACCATCTCAATTGGACCAGAGTTCTCCCCTCACCTCCCTACTCCAGGGCTTCGTCTCCTTCCCTTTCTCTTACACAGCCTCTGAGAGAGTCCCAGAGAGAGAGAATGAGCCAGAGTAGGGGGGTGCTGAGGTTTGACTCGGCACTGCTTTGGGGCTTTGAAGTGTGCGTTGATGAGAGAAAGTGGAGTACTGTGTTCAGACAGGCCCCTAATGAGGGAATTAAGAAGCTACGCCGGCCTGTTCCCCATACTAACTTCCCAGGCACCAAACATTGCAAGTGAGCGTGCGTGTGTTCACAAGTGTGTGTCTGTGCAAGTCTAAGAGAAGGGCTAATCTGTCAGACTTAATCAAGCGTCTAACAGTCGTGCCTTTCACCTACAGTAAGGAAGCAAAGCTAGCCTCAGCATTTAGAACGCTACAAACGCGCCCTTGAGTTGTGAAGTTTCCTAAGTTCCCAACTTTTGGAAGGCCTGTGGACTTACGGTAGTGTGAGTCTAGGTAGCCGTTGCGGGGGTCCATGGCAAACAGCGTGCCCCTGTATGGCAGAGCATGGTCAGACAGATGGGGCAGGGAGCCGTGCAGCTCCTTCTTGAGCAGGGACGGGCGTTCCTCGGTGGAGGTGGAGGGTTCCTCACTCACGGTTCTGTCGAGGGCGCCGGGCGTCTGGGCCTGGGAGCTAATGGCATTGCGTCTCTCACGGTGGTACGGCGTCCCCGAACTCTCATCTTCTGCCAGAATGAAGAAACATAAGGAGAAATGGAGAAAAGTGATGTTTCAGGTAACTCTCACTATGTCTGGACAGCATGGTAAGAGGCAGATAATCTGTGAAAAAAACTGAGTTCATTTGCCATCTCCCAGTGTTCCCAGTGCTACCTAGGAACAACCAATCAGAGCCAGAAGGAGGGTCTTAGCGCCGTCAATGAGGATTGTGTATGTGCTGCTCAAATCCTTCCCCTTGCTCTCTGCTACACTACAGCTTCTTAAAGATAGCAGAGAATGACCAGTCTAGTTAGCAAAGCCACCGGTGATGGCGGATAAACGGTTTTCCTGGAACACTAAGTTGCTTCTCCACCATTAGCACACTGAGCACTGTGTACACTGCATTGATTGACAGCACTAAGGCCTTCCACCTGGCTCTGATTGGTTATTTTAGAAGGAGCATTTCTTCAGACAACAAAAGTAGTGCGAAGCAAAAGTGCAGAGTATTCTAGATACATGTGTCAAGGTTAGCCAATCAAATCTACAACCTGGACACACTCAAACTTTTAAATTTTACAAATGGAAAAAAGAACTTACTGAAAGGATACATTTGCTATTTTTAGAAGCAGACTTTAACAGGCATTTTAAGCTGCATGAGTATCCCCCTAACCATCAGTTCTTAACAGAATGTTTTTTGTGTAAAGAGAGAAAAAAAGAGAGACATGGGGTCTTTGTACGATCCTCAGCATGCGATGTAATCGGGATAAAGGTGAAGCTGAGCTCAGAGCCTTAACTCCCCCGAAAAGACGTGGTCTTTGACCCTTGGCATGGCCTCTGAACTGATGTGTACAAAGGTCAGCTAACCTCCTGGTATTAGCATTAGTCCTTTCTGTAGTTTGATACTTTCTCTAAAAGTGCCGTGGCATGTCTGAGACTCTTTATTATTTAAATTAGATACATTTACAAGGAATGGTTTTCAAAAGCAAATTAACTCTGATAATTATATTTTTAAGAAAGATATAAATAATCATAGTTCAAGAATTCTCACAAGCAGTTACATTTACGAGGACTTCAACGCTGTTGCTTCTACAATACTCCAGCATGGGTGAGGCTCATCTGCAAAGTGGCATAAGATAAAATCCAAGAAAACAAAGCTGCTTGACACGCTCTTAGTTGGCTTTTGCAAAGCAGCCAATCCAGAAGTGTAATTTATTTTCTTTGGTACTGATTGGCTCTAGTCCAAAGAACGGACTGTTGGCATTAACTTCTACCTCAGTCCTAAGACAGTTTCCACTATAAAAAAAAAAACTAAGTAAAAAAAAAAAGACAGTTTCCACTATACGTATTAATGCAGATTAATCTAAGTATTAATATATCTTAAGATGTGTACATTTTTAAAACAGCAGTTATAAGAGTTTTAAAAAAGGATCTCAATCACCTGCAGATTTCAGCTACTCGCTTGACTGTAATTCCCAAACATTGTAAACACCAGGGGTCCAATGTCTACAAAATATTATTGACAACTGATGATTTTTATGATTAGTAGATTAGTTTGCTCAAAACAACTAACCTGCCTTAGCATTTGAAAATCAAGCTTTGTTTCAAACTGGAAATAATTACAAGAATTAAATAACAATAGCATGAACAAGTAGTAAAACCTTTTAACTTTACCTTCTCCCCTAAACAACATTCACTAGCTCCCAGTAAATCCCCCATATGTTCAGCCCTTGTTTTAAGTTAAAGTGAGTTCATCATTAAGGATGCTGGTCATCAATGTGCTCTAGCTTTTCTTTTCCAACATTAATGTCCCTCACTGAGAACCTGGCAAAATGCCCCTCTACTGGCGCCAGAGGTTCTGTAGTATTAGCCGCCTTCCCCCCACAATCCGCTGCAACATAACAGCAATCCAACTGCCAATTAGAAACAGGGCAGAGGGCCAGATGAAAGAGCGCCACCTTAAGCACAGCAGAGAGTTGCCACTTCACAGAAAAAAAAGAGAAGCAATCAGAAAGGAGTAGAGAATGAGATTGAAAGAGGCAATGAGAGAGCAGGAGGAGCAGCTCGAGGGGTGCAGCTTTTTATTCCCTTCACTCTCCCACATCCATTACCTGCATCCAGGGCCAGCCGTGCCCTGGCGCAGCCCTGGCAGCGGATTCAAGGATTCCTAATGCGGAACTGACAGCCGGAGAGAGGCAAGTCACTCTCATCCACGGGAAATGACAGTGTCAGTTATGATATAAGTATTTAATTTAATCCTATACTGCACAGCCAGTGATCTTATTAAGGGGAATAATGCAACTTATACGGTTAAAGCTGGATTAATAGGTCTGCGCTTGCAAAGCGCAATATTAACATAAAGGGATTTTGAAATTGGGTTCATCTCCTGACATGGATTGAGGAAGTCGGGACTGTAGACTGTGCAGAAGAGGGGAGACCGTGTACATAGCTGTGTGCAGCGCGGCTCCTGCTGTGTACTCCCAAGCACTTCCACATGCAGAAAATCTACAATTCCAGCTGCAAAAGTAGACTGGCTACATATTTATGGGCTGGGTTTTTTTTTATTTTATTATATTTTAAGCAGATATTTAATCTTTTATAAATAGGTTCATCAGAGTGTGTTTGGAAGCTACAGGAGTTACAGTTTAACTGCTTGGTTAAAAGAAAGGCTTTCTAGTTTGTTTAGATTTTTCATCGTTACGCGCAACTTTCTTGTTCTTCAATCGTGACCCCCACCACTATTCAAACATAACAAGTGAGGTCAAGCGGCAAACGGTTCAATCACAGCACTGTCACACTCCACCCTCCCTCCCCCCGAGGAGGAGGGTTCATCATCCCACCATATACCACCTTCAGGGGCTTCATTACAGCAGTTCATAGAACCTTAAATGGTTAAACAAACACTCTGCAGCACAAGGGGCAATTAACTCCTTGACGCCTTGGTGGAACAGACCTGGTCTCGTTCATGGATTTCTCGTGTGCTGCTTCTGGCTGCTCAAGGAAACCTTTTGTGCCAGTGTAACGTGTTGAGAATCTGTATGTAAACATCCCCAAAAATCAAACCTTTTTTCAATCAGTGGACTCAAAACACTACCCCCTTCAATGTAGAGATTGTTTCTACTGAGGGAGGAAAACCACGTTTTCACTGTCAGTGTGATGTTTAAAAAGAAAGCAAGATGAAGAACAAAGCTGTACAAACAGTTTTGCAAAAGGAAATTGTTTAATCTACTGGGGCATGTAGGCTGTTCATTTAGAGTGCTACAAAATACCACCAGTTTACTCCTTCACGTTTTCATACGTTAGCAGCTTTAGTTGCTTCTTTTCAGCAGAACAAAAGGAGTCGTCTGCCACAGGATGTCAACTCATACCTGATTTAGAGATGAATTGTTGAATTGGTGAGACAGTGAACTGACCTGAAGCCAACCTCAGTAGATAATAGAAGACACTGAACATATTCAAGTAAAGCTGCTCTGCTTCCAACTTTTGAGCCGTAAACCTTTAATCGATAACTGACCCTGTGCCAATAGAAATGAACACCACAACTCTAAAAGTTCCACAAATTAAAACTCATTTCTATAAATAACCCCAATCAATCTGAGTCAAGACCTACTTTGTATCCAGTACCTGACAGTAGTCCACCACTTGCTGACCACTGTTGTAGAGAAATATGATTTTTACTGATGCTACTCGCCATTATAGGATCCTAGAAATGGTTTTATGGTCACTGATTGCATGATGGCTATTAGAAGAGTTCTTAATAAATCTTAAAAAGATGTTGAAGTTGGCTAAAACTGGAATCGGCAAGGAAAAGCTTTACAAAAACCAAGGATCGGATATCAACCACATATCTCTTACCAGCACATCTGATGAAGACAGAGCAGACATAAACGTATACAATTTTTATAAAGTTAAAGTTAAACCATGCAACCTTTTTCTAACTTCTGACCATCTGCCCAACAGATCCTTTCCCTTTTCCCTCCATTCATTTTAGATTCTTCTTTTATTTCCTCTCTTTTTTCCCATGGTTACTGCATCCAGTCCTCTACCAGTTTGCAGATCTATTCAGTACATAACACAAAAGCAGCAGGCCGGTTCTCTGTGGACCAGAGGAAAGCATGCCTTAAAAAAAAAAATACTGAAAAAAAAAGAACTATCCCACTCTCTCTCTCTCTATGGTGATTGAATTTCTTAACATCTTTTCAAAAAGCGCTTAAATGCCTGGAGGCGAGAGGAAGAAACAAGCTAATGGTGGATGGGGAGCACTGAACAAATTTCAGAGCCCTTTCCTGCTTGCGTTTGAGGTTGAAAGCGAGCTCTTGCCTTTCAAGTTTCAAAGTCCTCCTTCCTCCCGCAGTGTCACTGAAGGATTTGAAAAGAAGGTAATTGTGCTCACTGCCGTCCTGATCAGAGCACACGCCCCAGCTCTAGTATTTCAGCAGCTTTCTTTGCCACTATAATGGTACCTGGTACTTCATTCCTGCATTCTTTCTCCCTTATGATTCTTTCTCTTTTCCCTCTAACGCTCCACAAATGCACTCTCTGTTGCTCTCGCTCACTTGGTTTCTATCTCTCTTTCACCCCCAGCAGGCCACTCATTAAACCCTAAAACCCAGGTTTCTCCACTTCCCCCCGCCCCCATCTGCTGTCTCTATTGTAAGATTCTGTTTCAAATACCTTTCGAGAAAACTCAATGTATTGCCTCTAATGGGGCGGAGTATGAAAGAGTGCGTGGGTGCAATGACAAAATGAAATTTTGAAAGAGATAATGAGATATGGAGTGGGGCCAATGCCTCAAAGAGTTGGGCTCCAGGATAAGAGGGGCTAAAGTTAAGAGTTTCCAGCCAATTTAGACAAATCAAAAGTGAAACCAAACCCCATCCTCGTTGTTTTGAAGGAATCTTCTTGAGGCAAAGGTTAAGAAGAGGGATTGGTTCTAAACATCCTCCACATGACAATCTGTCCTTACCTCTCCAGCATCCGCCTTGCCTTCCAGTCAAGGACTTTAATTTTTCAGGGGTTTACAAAAGGGCCATTGCATCCTACAATTTCCCCAAAACCCTTTCTCAGGGACAAAACCAGACAAAAACAGAGTTTCACCTTCCATCTTCTTAAAGTACTATGGCACAAACTGATTTTGGCTAAGGGAGCTCTTTGGGAATCAATCAAAAGTGAAGCAAACCCTCAACTTTGTTGTTTTGAAGGAGTTGTCCACAGGCACAGGTTAAAAAGAAGAACTTCTCTTCCACATAGTCTGTCCTTAACTCTAAAGTATCCAGTCAACTATTATGTCTAAAACTTTTATTTTTCAGAAGTCTAGAAGGGGCTACTGCAAGCTACAATCACCCCATGAGCCTTTCTCTGGGACAAAGACAGACATAATCGTAGTTCCACCTTCTAACTTCTGAAAACATGTTTTGGCTAAAGGAGGACATGGAGAAAGAGGTGGAGGATATACAGTGAAATCACAAAACACTTCTTCAAAGCTCTTCTCCTCCTGTGCAATAATCTCTTGCTCCTTTTTCTTCCTTTCTCTTGCAAATCAACTCCAGGGAAAGACTCAAGCCTCCCCCAATCAACAATGAGAGGGGGAAGAAAAATTCCAGCAGCTGGCTAGAGTTTAATAAGAACACCTCTCCAAGCGGCTTAGGCTTTACGTACCTGATTCACCGGCTCTGGCAGGGCCGCTAAAGACAGAGGGAATCATTCACGATTAATGCGGGCTGATATAAGAGGGACTGTACCAAACTAACAACAGCCGGCAAGATTGGGGATTAGTGCAATTGTGTGAGGTTTTTCCTGATCAACTCCTCGGATGATTAGCTCAGTATTACAAGACGGTTTTTACAACAGGTATGCATTTTGCGGAGGTTACAGAGTACTGACGGTGCTTCTTGTAACTCACTAAAAAGAGTGACTTCCAAGCACCTTCTTGAAAAATTAATAGCAACTTAAACCAATCTGTCATAATTGTTATGGTATCCAAAGACAGCACTGCAAAAAACACAAAATCCTAATATCTTTGTAGACTTGAAATAAGATAAAACTAACTTACAAGTAAGATACTAAGCTCCTATATCTTCTGAAAAGTTTCTTGTAAGTTAGTTTTGTCTTATTTCAAGTGTTCTAAGAAATGGATCAAAAATACTTGGTAAGAGTTTGTGTTTTTGCAGTGAGGACAGCTGTTAATCATCTATAAAAATGTTTCAGAGAACTTTATCTAACTTTGAACTGATGTCTGACTCCATCCCGAGGTTTGTACTCATCAATGCATGAGTGATGTTTGGCAAAATTGAAGAGAGAATTAAATAAGGTCCCTCTTCTGGTTAGTAGTCTTTTGTCAGCTACTGATTTCCTGCACAGCATTCACAAATGCCCTCCTCAATATTCATCTAGGCAAATTTGATGACTCCCACATCTCAATTTGGCTCTCAGTAGCCCACATCCCCCATCCCTTTTACTCCACAACCCACCATCCTGTTCTCTGTGCCGCCGGGGGTCTTCGGGGACGCACCCAGAGCTCAGCATCTCACAGTACCAGTCTCCAACCCCTGGGGCGACGGGGAGGGGCTAAATCAAAGCCTGCTTGACTCCTTCCTTCTTTCCCTTCACTCACCTCAAATCAACCTCACAGCGGGGTTGTGTCTTTCCCAAGCCTCCGCCTGCTCCCTCACTGCCCTTCATTCACCCATTAGGGCCACTGGCCCACCATAGAGCGGCCCGAAACCCCACGACCATTTCATCAGGGCCACATTGTGAGGGAGCAATGAGCATTGCAGTGAGAGGGCTGATAGCCTCGACTTGAAAATATGCCCTGATGCATTTCTTTCTTCTTTTTTTTTAACCTCTGATAGTTACAGCTTTTAAGGTTTTGCTACTCAAAGGGCATCTTGGCCTGCATTCTTTGACGAATCAAACGCTAAGAGATGCATTTGATCAAAGCTTTAGAGAGGAAGATGCCATTTAGAGCCCTGGTCGACTGCATTATCAGTTCTGTCACAAGCCAGTTGTATTAACTTGTCGATCACTTGTATTGTCCACCGTAACAATGTAACATTATTTTTTTGCAAGGGCAGAGGGATATCGACAATAGTGGGTCTTTTTAGGGTCATTCCGGACAGTGCGCCCATGACACCATAGTGGGCCAGTTTTCCTTTGGATCTCAGCACTGGAATCCTGCTTCTGAAACCAAAGTGATGTGAACCAAGTCTGTGGCACTCAGATTAGGAAGGCCTCGCCAAGAGAAATGGATTTCCAGCCAAGGCAAAGGGATCCAGAGCCAACGGTTAGGCCTGACAAGAAAAAATTATTCTACTCATCAAATGTGATGCAAAACACAGTGGACTTCCCATCTCTGAGTGTGAAAGGATGTAACCTTTAAAAAGTTACAAATATCAATCTGAATATTCTGGCAAAACAGAAACATGAGCTTGTGAGTTCATTCTCATAAAATATACATTCATTTAACAGCTTTTTCTTTCAGCCAACTGAGACACAAATTCTCCCATTAGGATGGTTTGCCTACACTTAGTTGGAGCTGGATAATTAGACACTTCAAAGGTACCTGCCCACTATCCCAGAGGGGGCAGGAATCACCGCCCCTCGGCCCGTTTAAAAGCATGTTAACTCGTATCTGAGGTTAGCAGGCTAATTTAACTTTTGACATTTGATATCTGAGGAATGAGAGGGATCAGCCATTTAGCTGGAACAGGATTACCCTCCCGAGCACCCCCTCCCTCCCTCCTCCTCCTTTTCCCTCCCCATCAACCCTAAACTCCCACCACCCCCCAACACTCCCAACCAGTCAGGCCGGATTCATTAATTTTCCTGCTGCTAAGCACTTTATCAATGACTGGTGAGTCTGAAGTGGACTCTCTCGCTCTCTCTCTCTCTCTCTCTCAGCCTTCCACGGTGATTAAGTCTGTGGATATTCAGATGTGCCCAAGCAAATTATTGCCTGCCCTGTTGCTGCTGATTGTGTCTCACACCTGTTAGTGAAGCTCCATAAACCGTGGTTACATTTTGAGAAACTAATTAGAAAGTTATTATACTAACTTTTAAAACAGTGTTTAAATCTAAAATACTGACTTAGTCTGTTTAAAGCTGGTAGAGTGATAGATCTTGACTAAATTCATATTTGATGTATTGCAAGAAGGTTTATGAGTAAATCCATATTGATTCCCATTCAAGAAGCTACACGAATCATACCTTGCCTCGCAAATGTGTACATAACTTTTGAACTTTTGCAAAGTTTAACTACAATCCCAGAGTTCATTGTATTTTATTAGGATTTTAGTGTTGGACATCTACAGAATAAAGTTTTAGGCCTCATTTCTTTGAAAAATAGCTCAGACTCAGTCAGATTAACTGAAACTATGAACATGTCTGTGAACGTAACTTCATAACGCAGATTCTCAATTGGATTAGTTTCTAACTTTGACTAGGCCATTCTTACATAAATATGCTTTGATGTAAATCATTTCATAGTTGTACATTTCAGGTGTTTGTCCTGGTAGAATGTGAACCTATACCTTTTTTTTTTTTTACCAGTATTGCTCCATTCAAAAATGTTCTGCATGTTGGGGAAAAAGACCATTCCAACTTCTTCCACACTTTTTCTGAGCCCATAAATGGCTTTTAATGAACTGCAAATTGGACTTCTGCTGTCTTTCTTTAACGGTAGCTTTTCTTCTCTCCACTATTTCACAAATGCTAAATTTCTGGAATGCCTAACTAATAGTTGTGACGTTGACAACAACCTGAGCTGTTGATCTGTCCAACTCCTCCATAGTTACCTTGAGTCTTTCGGGCAATTCTCTCATGACCCAATCTAACATTTTCAGTGGATAGCATTTTCTTGGTAGTCTTTCCGTTGTGCCAAACCATTGTCGGATGATGGATTCAGTAAAGATGGACATCTGAAGACAATGGTTGCACTTATTTTTATTAAGGAGCTTTGAAGTGAAGGGGGATAAACACATACTTTATAGATATTTAAGCCATGTATAATTTTAGTCTCTCTTCCAAATTGAGCACTAAGTTCTAATAATCAATCACAAAAGTCCAGATAAAACTAAAATGAAAACTGTTCATAAAATTACAAAACGTGGAATAGTTAAAAGGTCACAAATACTTTTGCAGGGCCCTGTATTTTAGCACATCCATGATCTTTGACATATCACAGGTAGAGAGCTTTGGGAGTCACCTCACGCCTACAAATCTACTTTGGTCTCAGTTTAATGCCTCCTGCTGAATGTCTACATTACAGGTTGAATCGGGGGCTGCACATGAGTGTGACGGATCTGGGTTAAGCGAACAGCATGCCCGGGGCTTTGATGCTGCAGCTGGTAACGCTTACAGTTTTTAACCCGTCACATTTGGACATAAGGTCTTTTTACCAGAGAGCATGACAATTGGAATTCCAAACTACAAGCCAAATGCCATAAAAATAACAGGACGCAACTGACTCCTCCGTCCTCTTCCCACAGCGAGGGGTTGTCAGGACATATTTTAGGTTACTTAGTGGTGTGGGTTTTTCTTTTAAGTCTCTGGTGATATTTGAAATAAATGTATTAGTCCTACAATAACATAAAGTCATCGAAACCTCTAGTAAACCTCACAATGAACCTTTTTTTTAGCTACCAGTCGGTTGTGCTCAAAAAATCTACACGACACTTGCAGGAATTGTGACATCAAAGGAGTTTGCTTTCTAAGTAGGATTTAGTTAAAGTCACTCCCCTTTAAAATTGCATGCTAAACATAGAGGACTTCATTACTGAGTTTGCAGCCAGCAGGGAAATCTCTGATTTAGCTGCTAAAAGAGGCTAGCTGTACAAAGAACCTAGAGGTTGAAAATAAGTTAAAGAACATAAAAAAGTGTTAAATAAAGACCATGTGAAAGAATTTAAGTGAGAGTTGTGTATCTGGAAATTTTATTGCACTAATAGGCAGAACAAATGTTTTATAAATAAGTTAAATCTAAAAATAATTTTTTTATAGATAGATAATTATCATGTCAAGTAAAATCTTAGCAGTTTTGTTTTAACAGGTTATGGTGAGAAGAGGGTGTGGGAAAAGCTTTGAACGGACATGAAATTCTTTCTCTTGAATCATCATTACAGAAGATGAGCAAAAGCCTTAAATTGTCTGTAAAGTCATGCATGATTCAAGGGAGCACCAGGGCATAAAATATCCAATCACTGATCTTAAAATCCTGTTTCTCACACCACTGCACTGTAAAAACTCCCAGAAAAGTTCCCAGCATTTCTAGTGAAACACCACTAAGAGATTCATCTTTTTTGCACCAAGTGTGTTCTGACATGATTGAGCACAAAAATAGATGATCACTTATTATGGGTATATATTTATTTTCGAAAAGTTCAGTGATACTGTCAGAAGTTAAAGACAGAATCTTGTTTGAAAATAACTCCTCCTAACTGGTAAAATTAAATGACACGTTCTGTTTTATTTTAAACACTCTCCAAACTACTCTTAACACTTCACTCTTAATAAAATGTGTTTTTGCAACCGGTTTCCTTGCAGCTAACTTTCTGTTTCTCAAAGAATACATTTTGAAATTAGAAATGTTGCATTTTCTGGAAGTCTTACTTTGAAAACAAATTATTTAGTAATTATTGTGTAGTCAGTGTATTAGCAAACACATCCATTTTGCAACAAAATAAATATAAAATAATGGATATGACAGCATTTCAAAAATACATCCATGTTTTATAGTAATTCAAACTTTTTGTAATCAAAGGTTGTCAAAACACCATTGTCTCATAGTGGCTATATGCGTCAGATTTTAAAAAATGAAGGTTTTAAACACCATACAAGTCATCATCAACCTTACTTCTTCCCTTTTGAAGTTTCAGCTCATTTTAAGGACAAGCCACAAACAGTAGCAGGGTTTTCTCTGATAATGTGTATGACTAAGCAGCATTCCCTTTCCACCACCTGTTACTATAAGCTGTCAGGCAGCTGTATATAAGTGCTGAATGAGAGGAATTCCCCAAAATCTCGACCCTGATTTAAAAGGTCAAAATCGACCGCTGGGAAACTTTTAGGAAGATCATGACTTAGTTATGAGAAAATTGCATTTCAACAGTCTTGATATAGACTGATTCAGCCTCCAACAACATAATTCACCTATCTGAACTGAATAAGACAACTCAACAACAATCTCTTGTGAAGACGCAGATATCTAACATCCACTAATACATCTTTGCAGATGTGCATATTTTCAGTTTGGGATATTTTAAAATGTTTAAATTAGCTAGGGCCTGCTATCTGACAAGCCTCCATGAGGATTTATTCTCACTTCAACAAACTGAATCCTCCCTGCGAATAATATGACACAATATATGTGAAATAATCAGTTGAAACCTTCATCTAATATGAAAGTTTGCTTGATGATGTGAGATATTTAAGTGTGACAAAAAGGAAAACAGAGCAAAGTTGAGGCAAAGATGTTTTCACACACCTGTAAAGGTTTAACAATCAACATTACAGCAGTAAGTATAACTTTCTACTAGCAGGATTAATGGCTCCATCTACTTTCAAATATTTTTATTTGCATCCTGTTTTACTTTGTCACACCTTTGTTTTATATTTTAACAATCTAAAACTATGGCATTTTATGAATGTTATCAGGCTGTGTGTCTCATACAATCCCATAGTTTCATAATAAATACTTGTTAAGCTCGATGTCGTAACCTTTTCAATCCGCTCTTTTATTTGTCATACCTCGTGTTTCAACACTCCCCTCCTTTTCCTGTCCCTCCTCGGTAATAAGCTCCCCTCATACGTGACCCCTCCTGTCAATCTCACCAAAGGAATCCGCCTCTCCATCACTGACTTCGGCAAAAGTTATTTATTTTCTTAATCTCGGATTGAGCTCAGATCGGGTGTAGAAACACTACTAATAATATAGAACTAAACAGAATAAGTGCTATGTTGGGATTTACTTGTCTCCCACATTGCTATACTTCCTACACTTATTTTACCTCATCACATCCCAGTTTTCCTTTTATTCATTCCTTTTAAGTCACTCTTGCTCCATATTGACACTCCTGGTTCTCATAGGCCTTCTCGCAGCTCCCATGTATTTCCCAAATCTCCTCAATGTCCTTCCATCTCCCCCCCTTATCTGTCTCCCTCAAATTCCCTGCCCTATCTGCTTCCACTACCTCCCTACGTCTTTACCTCT
Source organism: Girardinus metallicus (assembly GCA_903067095.1). NCBI lineage: Eukaryota > Metazoa > Chordata > Actinopteri > Cyprinodontiformes > Poeciliidae > Girardinus > Girardinus metallicus. Next base: position 42,995 of record CAEGAE010030686.1, on the reverse strand, counting down.
CCCTCCCCTTTGAGCCGCAGTGGGACTGTTGGACTCACGCAGCTCCACGCTGAGCTGCTCCAGAGCCAAGCCAGAACAAAGAGCCCATTGAGCCGAGCAGAGACATATAATGTGAGCCGCCTCTGACTGCGCTGAAGATGAAGTCATGAGGTCGCCCAACAGTTAATAACACCGGTCCATCCCGCAGCTGCGACGACTGCGCGAGTCGTGGAAAGTGGGAGGAAAGGAACACATCTGCATGCATGCATGATGGAGTTTTTGCAGCCTGTAATGCTTGTGTACATATCTGGGAGCATGTGGACGGATAAAAAGCTTTTAGGAGCGTAATGAGATACTCCATAATGCTCAAAAATGCTCTCAATCATTTTTTAAATACCACAGAGGAAAAACAAAACCGTAGGAGAATTGCACTTCTTGTTCTGGCTTCACTCCAGCTGCGATGAAAAAACTCTCACCCCCCTCTTCTTTCTCCTCCTCCTCTCTCTCTTTTTCTTTCTTCCTCATTGGAGCCTGTCTGGCGCGAAGTCTGAGATGAGACACATCTCCCCGGCTCCAGAGCTGTCGCTGCAAGGCCCCACACTCCGAACATCATTAGATTTGCAGCTCCAGGTGAGATCAGTAAAACGCAGAAAGAGGCGCGGGTGTAATTGTGCAAAAGCAAGCATGTGGAAAGATTTGGTCCGAGCGCTAATCTCAGCGCTGCTGAGTGGCCTCGGCCCATTAAAATGCCTTTACAGGACCACTTGCTCATTGAAAGGCCTCCAGGCAAAGTTGTCCTCGGGTCAGGAGGGGATGGAGGGGGAAAATAATGAAAGACAACTATGCAATTAACATTAGAAGGACTTGCTCAAGTTTAGACTGCACAGCCCCCGTGCTGTAAGCAACAGACATTTGTTTCCCCACGAGTGGAGCTGTTCTTTGCTGCACATCTGAGTTCAATTCTCCACATGCCCTCGCTCTGAAAATCAATTCCTCCTCCTCCTTCTCCTCAGTTCTTTTCCTCCAGCTTGAAGCACAGACCAGGGTGAGGGGATTACACTGTCCCTCCCCAGATCTGAGCGAGACAACAAATGGTTCTTATCAATGGACAATGCTCTGCTCTGCCATCGAAGAAAGACGGCAGGAAAAACTGGCCGAGGATGTGTTTCTGGGCTCCATCTGCCAAGCCCTGGCAGCACTTTTTCACACGTAAAGCCCGAGCTATTTACAAAAGCCCTGGGAGAATACGAGCACCACAGCAGAGGGTGGGAAGAGGTGGAAGAGAGGAGAGAGTTGCTCCTTCTCAACCTCTGCTTCTAATCAATCACCAGAAATCACTGCCGTGGTTTATGGCCTTTGATCCTGGCTCCTCTTTCACACTGCGAGGGAGAGTTGTGAGGGGAAAGGGGAGAGGGAACAGACGGAGCGGTGAGCAGGGTGAGAGTTAAGGCCCGCGGGGGCTGTGGAGGTCAGGGGAGAGAGATTAAGGGGCGTAGGGCCTTTTGCTCCTTCAAATATGAAAGCATGTCTTGTTTTAATCTGGTTGGTTTGACCTGAAACATACAGCCTCCTTCAGGTGGAAAGCACATTTTAAAATTAACGCTGCATTATTTAGAAAAACATGACATTTTGCTGTTAATGCTGAATATTCCACTGACCATATATTTTGCAAATGAACTACATTTTCCTCACTAATCATTTGTGTTTGTGTCTCCACATTGCTCCTTCAATCTCCTCGATCTTTAGGTTCTTGGTCACTGAAAGCAGCCAGAGTTTTAATGCATGAGACTTTTAAAGCTTACCAAGTATTGCATCCAAGCTGTTTTTCTTAGTTTCTATCTTGTGAATACTCATATTGCGATGACAGTTGTGATTAGATCTTTCAGGGAGTTTCCGTCTTAAATTTAGAATCTAATCATTTCATTATATCTGGATAAATTTTTGTAGTTTCCACAAAAGTGCTTTACTAAGGATCATGTTTTATCCTCTATTTCTTTAGTGTTTCATATTTTTGTAACTTTTTAAAAACAACACTACTTCTACCAACGAGCAAAGAGGCTGTTATTGTTTGCTTGTTAATGTTTTTGTTTTTTTGTTTCTTAAAATCTTGTGTAATCTAAGGCAGCCCATTACCAGTCAAGGGAAAAATAAAGTACGGCTTTACAACTGATTTATTTCTTATCAGCAAATGTGACCAACTCTATAAAAGCACCATATTTTGTGGTTTGCTACTCTGAAGGATACATTTTTGTTTTAACACCAGGGTGGAAAGACATCAGCAATGACCTCAAAGAAAGAGTCAAATGTCACCAAGTGTTTCTTTAAGTGCCACCAGGTGTTTTGCTGATGCCTGAACACTAGATGGCGCCTCATTAAATGCCTGCTGCTGCTTATTAATAAGTATTGACACTAAATAAACAGCATGCAGCACTTCTAACAAAGTTTATTAGATCCTTGGTAACATTGGAAAGCCTGTCAGTAATGACTACAATGGCTTTCCATAACTTTGCACTCATGGAATTACAGAGGAGTTCATGATGAAAAGGAGTCAAATATGGGGCTATCTTTTCGACAGCTGAAGTTTGGCCTAAACTGGGTCATCAATATGATGATGACCCCAAAAACATCAGCAAATATACAACAGGAAAATAACAAAAGTGTTTCAACAGCAAAGTCCAACGGTACATAGGAAATATGACAACTGATGAACAACTTTAAAATGGTTTTTTTTTCCACTTTGGATCCAGTATGGTAACAAATTATATGCCATAAAGAAAACTTTTATTCAGCTATTTCTTTTTATATAGTAGTTTTATGATTTGAATGCAATAAATGTTCTTCAATTCAAAAAGCAAAAAAAGATCTCGGGAAATTTATTGTTGCTTCATCCTCTAAGTCCATTTATCTGAGAACCCCACCAGTACTAAGAAGCAGAGGGCAATTGAAGACAACAGGGAGGACGCCAAGAAAAAGACAACAAAATAAATCCTGCAGGCAGGATCAGGACACTCCTGCTTTGTCCCCCCTAGTGGGAGGGAAGCTACTGATGCCTGTCAACAAATGGACAGGATGGTAGAATAATCAACTGCTGTTTCCCTGCTGTATTGGTTGACAGGTTTATGGGGCCTCTGGTCGCCCCTGAGCCCCTCTGAGGGCACCAGGATGCAGCAGAACAGCAGATTTTGCAGGAGCAGGATGGTAGATTGAATAGACGGTCTATCAGTTGATGTGTAGTAAAAAAAATGGTTGTAGCTTTTGACCCAAGTGACCTTAGACCCTCAGGCATTTTTGGTTCTTAGTCTGTCTTTGAAATCTACCCCAAGTTCCTCTGATGAGTTATTAGCATTGCGAAAATAACTATTAGAGTGTCTTTAATTTCAATCCTTTGATATATATTTTCAAAAGATAAATTTGAACTTAATCAGCTCTCTATTAGTATCACAGAGTGACAACTGTGCTAGAAAAACAAGCTAAGATAACATCAGTTCATCCATTGTCTCATGCTTATCTGAGGTGTTAGTCAAAGGGATGTAAGGATTTCCCTGCTGGACCAAACAACACTGTCTAGGTTTATTCTGGGGGCTCTCAAAGAGTTTGATGTAATATATCCAGAGAGTTCTACTTCTACCCAGTTTTCCCCTCCTTCCAAGAAGGTTTACTCTGAGCCCTCCCTGTTTGACAGAGCTCTTTGCCTTCCAAAGCAGAAACTGACAACCTTACAGAGGAAGCTTATGTCACCTACTTGTATCGTCACCATGACAGACCAAAGCACCGTCCACAATACTGCAGACAAGATCCCATCCTGTCCTTCACTTGTAAACAAGACGCTTGACCTCCACCACTTCAGGCAGAGACCCCTAACCGGTGGGGAGGATTCTTCCTCTTCTTTAATTGAGAACCTTAGACTTAGTGTACCTGAGTCTTCACTGCCAACAGACCCACATCTTTTGGAAAAACCAAACGATCCACACAACTACACAATAAGATTAATTCATAAACACAAACAGGGTTGTTGAGAAGAGGGAGCCCTGGCAGAGTTCAACCTAAATTAGGAATGTGGATACAACTAACTCAAGCTAAGACAACATTGATCCATCCACTTAATCCTTGCAAGACTGCATGGAGGCTGGTGTCTATCTCTCACTGCCTGCTAAGAAAATATGAATTTTAAACCCATCTTTGACAAAACTTTTGACTTAATATGCAAGGTATATACGGTTTCAGATACTGTTCATCAAATAATATCATTGACTAGCATGGTTTAAACAAACCATGTAAAAGATGAATTTCCTTGAAAACTAGCCAACTTACAAACAAATGTATTTTTCTCAATCTGATGTCATTGTTGCAATATATTTCCAGTCTCTGTAGTCTCTGTAGGCCTGAGTGAAAGATAAAAATTTGTATTGTGTTTTGTATTTTTGAAGTTTCATTTAGTTCTGAAGCCAGACATGTCCTACAACAAGTAGGCTGAGCAGCTAAGCAATAAAGAGCAAATGTACAATTCCACCACAGCTAAGCTTTGGCGGCATCTCCACAGTCTGCAGAAGTCTACAGGCAAGTGGCTTATGTGCATCTTCCAGCGGTGAAGGGAGCAAAGGGGGCCCGGCAGGCGGATCTGGGCAGGCGGAAGGGCGCCAGACATGAGAGGCTAGGCAGGGCTGGAGTTGAGCTGGCCAGCTGAGGCTCCCCCTCCGCCCTGCGTGGCAGCGAGGCTAAGCTAATCCTGTGCCTCAGGCCCCTGAGAGGTGGCTCTGCCAAAGTCTGTCTCCCTGCTGCTGCAGGAAATTGCCTTCAGTGCAGAGGTCCATGAAATGGCCATTGCTTCTCAGTGAAGTTTGCGTGCATGTGGGGATTTTACAAACCATACTCTAACAGGTAGCCTCTGCTATATAGCCCTTAGCAAAAGAATTCAAACTCTTTGTACTTTTTCATATTTTGTCATGTTTCAATCACATTCCTCAGTGTGTTTATTGGCATTTTATGTGTGGTGTCCATTCATATTCACCCCACATCACACAAAACTTTGTAGAAACTTTGTAGTCTTTTTTTTCGGTACACCAGGCTTTCAAATGTAGAGCCTGAAATTTTGGAATTGTTTCTTTAATCTAAGTCAGAATGGATGAAAAGTGTATTTAATCAAATGTTTTTAAAGCCCTGCCATAGATTCCAGATTTGATTTAGGCCCAGACTTTAAATGGACCATATTAAACCATTCCATTGAAGCAAGTGCTGTATGTATGTGCTGAAATCTCAAGTCCAGGCCTTAAGATTTGCAGGACAGTATCTTTCAAGGAATGGAGTTGGGCACCTCTGGTTTAGGGTCATTTTCCTGCTGGTAGGTGAACCTTCGACCAGTCTCAAGTATTTTGTAGCCTCTAGAGGAGTGGTCTCAAACTGTGTTCCTCGAGGGCCAGAGTCCTGCAACTTTTAGATGTGTCCCTTGTCCTACACACTTGAATTAAATGGCTAAACTGCCTCACTAGCAATGCAGTCAAGCTCTACAGAACTTTGCTAAAGAGCTAATATTGTAGCCAGATGTGCTGTACCAGAGAGACATCTAAAAGTTGCAGAACTAGAAGGTCTTTCTTCTCATCAACTCCGATCCACTTCCCTGTCTCTGTTGAAGACAGACGTGGCGCCACCACGTATCATTTTGCTTCATTTTATTGCTTAAGGTCTACTTTACCTTGGTATATCATAAAAAAATAAAACACATTAAAATGTATGGCTCTAACATGGGGATGAATACTAGGAAGGCCAATGTAAATATCTCAAAACTAGTTTGTATTAGAACAGAGATAGTCACATTGCGGTGAAGAAGTATGTGGTGCACACCATAAACAGGTCTGTTGACTATAAAAGCCTGTTTTCCTGTGTAGTGTTTAGTGTCGGGCCCTATAACACCTCCACTACTGGACTGTTTGACCCATAAGGCCAGCCGGCGTTCCCAAGAGGTCTTTTATCCATCCATCAGTTCTCTCTCATTAGCCCCAAGAGGCACAGTAGAGTACAATGAGGGGGGTCTTGTCTCCCTTTCTGGTCCCCCATAAAATAAATAAAGATCAAATACAAATGACAGTAGTTTAAGGCAAAATTCATAAAGCAACCAACAGCTTTTCTATTTAAGTAAATTCAGTTCTATTTTTTAAAGTAAGGAGGGTCAGCAGGAACTAAAAGGTGGAGAACAGAGGTGAAGAGGGAGGAGGAAGGAGGAGATGAGGCAGGACATAGTGCAGAAACAGTTGATTATGAGCCCCATCAAGTGATCAATGATTTCATTAATAAGACGGATCATGGGGCCGTCATCGCCGTGACACAGGCTGAGGGATGATCTGCACCCGATGCTTCATTTGCACTCCCCCTCGACCTCCTTCGTTCCCTCCCTCCCTGTTTTTCCAATGTGCCCAACGACAAGGGAACGCCAAGGGGAAAAAAAAAAGAGGGGGTGAGGGGGGCAGAGAGGGGGAAGTTCGTCATGAGAGAAGGAAGGAAGGGGAGGGAGGGAATGGATGAGAGGGGGGAGAAGAAGGAGGAAGAAAAGTGAAAATCCATTTTGAAACCCATTTTCAATTAGGGGTCCACAAGCTGTTATCACAGGTGTCCCAGAATGGGGGCCCGTAAGTGAAAATGTCTCCTATCCGTTTCTGAAATGAAACCTTATCTGGGAGGCACAAAGATGGCGGGGACAGCGTATCTGTAAATTACTTTCCATCCCCGCTGTTAACGGGAACTTTATTTCTGTCAGATGACATTCCCCTCTATTTACTGTTGATCATTTAAATGGCTGCCTAAAAAGACGGTGGGCCCTCACTCTTCCTCTATCTAACCCTCTGCCCCTCCCTTCTGTGTACCTCTTCTCCTCTTTTTGAAGAGATTTTTTGTACAATGTATTCATGTGCTTATTTTCCTCCTTAAAACACTTTAGCCATGCTATGTATTAGCAAAGGGATTTGTCTTGTAACACAAGGCTATGACAAGATGGCCTTCGGAGCTTCACTTACTTCCATCTGAGACTTTTACTCTTGCGTTTTTTAAGCAAAAAAAATGTAAACTAAAGCAGAAATCAACTGAGGGAAAAAATCACAAGACTTTAAGCTCGATTAACTCTGAAATCCAAACCGGGCAAAAATCCAGTCTTTTACCAATCAGTGAACACTCCATGTGTAAGTGCTACCAGGCTGCACATACAAAAACAGACCTCACTAGTGACTGGTCAGTTCATGAACACAACACAGTACGGGCTGCTAGGGTGCTCTGACAACAGTGCTCTTCTGTGTGGATGATATTACTGAAACACGATTCAAAGTTAGCTATTTTCAGTATCAATGAAATGTTTTAAAGCAAAGTCAGAGGTTGTAAAAGAGAGCAAGTGTTGTATTTAGACCATTTTAATGATTATTTTTGTCTGCCGTTCATTCAAGTTGCAATAGAGTGAGAGAGAGCGGGACTTTCGGCATATAACAGGAAGGCTAAGTGTTTCTTAAACCTCTGTCTGTCATGTACCTTGGTGGTCTGGAAATGTGAGGGACCATTTGAAAATCTCTGATGATATGATCTAGGCAGAATCTTGCTTAAGTAATGCTAGCTATGCTAACAGTCCTAAGTCTGCTCACTGCGCTAATTGCACTAGCTGTGCTAAGTGTTAGCATCATTTCCTACATTAAGTTTAAAATTTAATGACACTACAACCATTTTGTCTTTGTTTTAAAATATTGGTGAAACTCATGATGACGCATGTTGCAGTGGTACAGCAAGTATCTTCCGCACACACCTTAACAAAAGTGTTAAGATATGTTTTTTAAATTTTTCTTGTTGATTACTAACAGCTAAAATGTCTCAAATACCTCTTACAAAAAATTTCAGTTGTTTCAAAATGTTGTCGGTGGGTTATTGTCATGAAACAAACACTTATTGCTGCAACTTTAACATCATAACATTGGATGTAAAGGGTATGAAACAAGTCCCTGACAGTTTTCTACAAAATTTGCAAATGATCAAACCTTATCACTTCTTTTTAAAACCACAAATTATCCCCCAATGACAGAATTTATTTTGCCAAGGAACAGAACTGAACAAAGAATTAGTGGACTTTGTGGTCCACCTGCCTGCTGAATGATGAGAACTCTAGGGGAGAGCAACCCCTCCTAAAGAGCCCCAATCACAGCACTGTCGTGGCCCGGTCGGCTCTTTTGAGCTGTCAGTAGAAGAGGAGGAGGGGGGCCCGAAGAGATGAATGGCACCCAGGATGAAGCCACCATTTACCCAACCATGTGGGAACTCTGTTTCAGGACTCAATGATTACTCAACCTGGATAAAACTGAGTTAAAGAAAACAGGGAAAAGCACCAAAAATATCTGATCCAAGAAAAGTAATATCTGCTGGAGAGCAATTCCAAATACCAATCTACAAATCCCTCCCTCCAGCTGCTTTTTTCACAGTTATTTTCCACATTTTGCAACTTCTTGTACTGCTGGGCACACCACAGGAGCTTCTGCTTGGCTAAGATCAGGGAGGAAACGCAAAGTAGTCACAGGGGTTCCACAGATGCTCACAATTACCTATTGTTTGGATGGAGGCAGTAGGGCAGGGGGCTGTAAGGGTTAAAGTTGAGGCCAGTGTAGGGTTACACCTGATAAGAGGTTTAAGAGTTCTGGGGGGGTGAATTTGGGAATGTGCTGTAATTATAACCACACAAAGAAATTGTAAGCAATATTATGATTCTGTGACAGAGACTAAGATTTTTAAAAATGGACCATTCTCTGCTAATGAGTATGAGTCCTCCCCTTCTCAAGTGTATTAGGAAACTACTGTAGACTTAAGGAATAAGACACTCTACAGCAGACTCCCCTTGCTAGGTTTTCAAGACAAAACATGTGTCGTAATTACAAGGACATTACTAAGAAAAATCCGCTATCACATATCCAAATTGCAGCCATGCTTTTTCCGCAACTAACTTTTCTTCCATGCTGCCCCGTTAATGAATAAAACCGTGTCGGCCATCTGGGAGTGGGTAGGAATGAACGTGTTCCCAGGATGTTTCAGGATGCATTACCTTACCCACTTCCTGTGATAAGTCCCATCTGGAGGCAAAGTCGCAGCAACTTATTTACTCTTTCCCGGATTGTTTGTTTCCCCCTCTCACACATCCATTGGATGATGGCGGTGAGTCAGAAAGCACTCCGTCAAGCCTTCAGTTCCAACTCCTGCAGCATGTTCTCCATATACCAAAACCTTCCAAATCCTCTCTCGACTAATGAGCACAGCTGCAGCTTAGGATGTGGTGATCTCAACCCTGGTTTTGTTATGACTTTGGCTTGATCCTCCAAGGCTTTCCACAAAAATTGCTATTTAATACTTCTCTTTCCAGCCAAAGATTTGAAAATGAAAGGCTGACTGACGACAGGCTTAATGAAGCTCTGCGCCCTTTTAATGGCATGTGTTGAAGACTTCACTGTACAAACATGCCAAAGCTGCTACCAAAGAATGTTGTACGAGAACCTTAATGACACAGAACAAAGGCATAGATGAATTTGCACAAGTGTCAACCTTTTAATCATGTTTTTGTGTGTTGGTCTTCATTACATAATGAGAACACAGAAGGCACATTGTTCAAATGCGCTGATTCAATTACAGTGACCTGATAAAGCCAAAACTCAAGTCCAAAAAAAATAATAATTTAAAATTTCCCAAATGTTGCTTGAAGTGTTGATTTGACATAAGAAAGTATTTTGGAGCTAAGCTCTTCCGTGTTTAGCTCCATGTTTTTTCTGTAAAAGAGCTTTTGCTGCTTACTACTATTTTAGTGTTTTTTTTCCCCAAAAGATCCTCAATAAAAAGCTATTGCTGACATTCAATATGGGCCCATTGGATTTCTTTCCTTTTCACTATTCTGCTGTCCTTTTCTGTTTATCAGTGTCTTTTTAATGCATAGAGATATCAACAGAGCTATTGTTTCTATAAACTTCCTGTTCTTCGCTCGCTTGTCTTTCCCAAAGGAAGTACTATTCACCAATTGCTTCTGTGTTTAGTAGTGACACCTTCCTGAAAAACGCTATCACCAGAACCATTGTTGACATGTACGCTGCTTCAGCCAGTTCTGGCCTAATAGTTGTTTAGGAAGTTTGTGCTGCCGCTCCGTATTCATTTGAGTGGCTTACTGGTATGTATGCAATTTTCCAATATATATAGCTGGGGGGGGAAAGGTCTCTGAATCAGCTTCTTTTGTGGATTAAAACCCGAAACATTGATTAACCACTGGCCTACATGAACCGCAGAGTTTCAGTATGAAGTCAGAGGCAAGACGTACCGTTTGAGGTGGTACTGGAGGCCACCGCCTTCTCGCTGATGTCAGTGCGTGCCGATGAGCCCTTCGTAGCCACAATGGTCTCCACCCTCTTCTTCTTCTCAGCTGCTGAACTGGCCTGTGACTGGGTTTCCATGGCAACTGCTCATTCCTCAGGACCTCATGGAGACGGTGGAACTGGGAAAGAAGAAGAAGTTAGGGTGATGAGGTGAATGTAACAAAATTAATTAGTGCTAATTCTCCTTGAAAGCATCTTTCACCCATGCACACTCTCTGGCTTCTTAGTTTAGAAGCCAGAGACCAGCAGACCAATCTCGACATGTGCTTCATATTGACATGATTCCTCAACTTGTAACTGTTTCTCACCCTGTTTAGTTTTAAAAGTAATTTTAACATCTTTACATTTTCAGAATTATTTACAATGACCTCTACATACTTTTCATACTAAAGATATGAAAGTATGCAGAGAGAAGGATCTTTGACCATTTTCTCTAGATCTTCGAGAATCCTGGGTTCTGAGTGATTTTTCCTTGTATGGTGGATCACATACAGAGGCCATTAGTCCTCAACGCAGCCATCCAACATTTCATTTCCGATGCTGGAACCTTGCTGCATGTCTTACCCCTTCTCTCGCTGCTGATTTCCTGTCTGAATGCTTCAAACAAAACCTGCTGAGTCTTCGGAAATATATTTTCCCTCGCAATACTCCTCAAAGTGTATGGTGGGAAACTGAACTGAGCTCCCCATCCTGTCTTGTTAATTTCTACTCTGACTGAAGGAATGACTGAGCTTAGAAGAAGGTATGATCTCTTTATGAAAAACACACATCTGCCTTATTTGAACGGCATGTTCTGTTTATTTTTTAAGACTGGCGAAAAAAAGCTACAGTTTTGTGTCATGAATGTAATCCAAGAAAGCAGGAATTCATGGATTAACAATTGACAGTTAGCCTAGCCATCGCATTTCTACGCAAGTTCACTTGATTCTCATCTCCCTTCAGTGATCTGTCTGGGATTTCACCCATTGAACTCAATTTGTCCAGTTGAATTTCAACTGGAGAAATCAGCAAAAGCAAACAAAAGAAGGCGTTTTGGAAGTGCATTCTGGCTGTAGTTTTAGTAATAATGGCAGAAGAAGAAGTGAACAGAGCCGTTCAGTCCGTGTTGGCCACGCTTTCAAATGCTAAATTAACATTAACCACCGGCAAAGTTCACATTACATACGTCACAGCCAAAAATAAGCAACTGGGTAAAATTTAAAATGGCATTAGACGTCAACAGCTGAGTGTCCAGACCCTCTGTATGAAGCAAAGCTACAACAGGGGGTTGGTTTTTACCAGGCTAATTGAGAGAATAATTTTAAAAAATTTCGGTTACAAAATTTTACAGGAAGTGGAGCAACTAATCAATTACGTACAACAAACATGTTGCAACATGGGTTTATTACCTCCCCTGAATAAATGTTCTCAAATTAGAATGTATCATTTTTTTAAATGTTCAGTTTTAGATTTTACAAACCAAGCAAAATCCAAACCAAATATATTGAGTAATTTTTTTGTTTTCAGTTACATTTTCTCTGACACAAAGTAAATTATTTTAATAATATTTTACTAAAACTCAAACGCTAAGTGAACACAATATTTCACTTAGCCATAACTTCATGGACTCTGATCTGCTTCAGGACCAAACCTGGTTAAACATCCAAACATCAGCTCATCTTATTTTTCAGCTGAACTCCTGACTTTTTTTTTAATAAAAAAACAACAGCTCAATAAAGAGAGCAAGGCAGGACATCCTGACAAGGTTTTATATCTCAGAATAAACGTAAAGGCAGCTTGTGGATACACTGATAATCCCACTCCAGCGCTCTTTCCAAAGAGAGAAAGGCGAAACCTTCAGGGGATACCACAGACAGAGAAACACTCAGAGTCCTGAAAAAACAAGGCTTGTTTGAAGGCCCCGTTGGGAATATCATGGTGCCGGGCAATTTTTCTTTCAAAGAATAAAGGTGGTTCAAGTTAATACTGTCTGTGGGTTTAAAAAGGGGTTCAGCCAAAAGTCTAGCAGACATGTTGCTCAGTTCAGCACCTCAACGGCTGTCTACAAGCTCAAATATATCTAGGTCATGTAGGTCCTCTGATTACGGATGGTGATACAACACAACCCCTCATTTACCCAAAGTACAGGACATACGGCACAAAGTAGAGGACAGACTCCATAATTCATGGATAACTAGTGGAAATATTTAGTCTAACAAGCATTTTCTTTACAATAAAGACGGGTTAATTACCTCCCTCAACTATTTATTTGTCCTGCGCTCCATAAACATGCAAGCATTAAAAGGTAGTAAAGTTAGCTAGAATGCAAAAAGAATAGTGCTGCAGAGCCTAAAACATGTAGGGGGCGGTGATTTCTTTCCAACTCCCAAAGGAAGGAAGGCAAAGGGGGAAGTGTTGAGGGGTAAACTTCAGACAAACACTGTGTGCTTTGTTTGTTTCTTCCCAACCCCCTGAAAAACCACAGTCTGTCATCCGTTCTGACCCGAAAACAACATCTGTAAGCAATTGCTTACAAAAGAGAGAGAGAGGGGGGAAAAAAATAACACGATGCAATTACACTCCTACCAATCAAAACAGAATTAAACGAGGGCTTGTCCTCTAATCGCTCCCGCATGAATACATGTATACCAGTCGTCCCCAAAGTGGAGACATTTTTTTTGTCCAGCTCATGAAGATATTATCTCAGTTCACTTCTCAGTTTTTTTTTTTTCTTTGTTTTACTTGACATGTGGTGGGGTAATTGTTAGAACATGTGTGATGCAGGTCTGTGAACTCCTGCAACAATGTCATTAGCAACAACAAACTTTAATGTAAAAAAAAAAAAAGTGCTTGTGAGCAAAAAACGCAAATATGCATGTCTCCCAGGTGAGTGGGGGCCAGAGAGAAAGAGAAAAGTGCGGTGAATACGCGGGTCAGGATTGGGGATTGAATTGAAATGGGGGAGTTGAGGCGAAAGCAGGGCATTCCTCTGGTCGGGCAAACATTCAGAAGTCCAAGCAACTGAAGCGTGTCTGACGGGCCTTTTGTACTCCGCAAGGCAGGCCACAGTTCCAAAGCAGCAATTAAAAGCAGGACCTTTTCACCCATAATCCCTCTGACCTGGACGCCCACACCCAATTCTGCAGATGTTCCCGTCTCTGCTTTCGTCTGTCCTGTTGCTCATTTTTGTCAGTTTTCCTGGAAGTTTTTCTGAAATTTACCAACGCAAAGACTCTTTCATCCAACGACCCATTATACACTCAAGAGGCTGTTCCCTAATGCTCCACATAATAGCTTACACTACACACCATTGTTTTTTTCACTAGGTGACCCTTCACCTCTGACATCAAACACCATGAGCCATTTCTATTAAGTTAAAACAGACAAAAGAAAATTGGTGTGCAACTTCAGACTGGCACAGGTCATTTACAAGTAAGTACTGGACATAAATGGTGCTCCTAACACAGTTAGTGACAAAGTACAACTATGCCTCATTTCCACTGAGTAGTACAGAATGGGTTGAGATAGTTTAATACGCTATTTTTTTGTTTCCATAGTAAAAGAGGCCCGAACAACCAACCCATCATTCCTCGGGCCCCTTCAGTTGTCACAGGACAATGGTAAGTTTAGCGCAGAGCTACTGGCATAACACAACACATCCCATTGATTGAGGGACAGAAATATCACAGCTTGCGACAAGAACAAGACCTATTAGTGTGTCAAGCTTGTTGTCGCACTTGAACGATGCAACATTATCTGTCTGGGTTTAACTTTCCCTCCAGCAAAAGAAAGTCCAAGTGGCAGTGGAAACAATCTTCTGAATATGCCAGACTATAAAATAGTGTACTGAACCACACAGACCCATATTGTAACACTCAGTGAAAACAAGGCGTCAGAGAAGCACCAAAACACAAAACTCTTCAGGGCGGAAGTTGCTACTGAAGGAAGAAGTGTCTACGTCGGCTATGTTGAGAATCAGTAAGAAGTTTAAAAATGAATTCAGAGAGCGCACAAAAGGTGTAAAATGATAGTTAAATGGAGATTGATTGCCTACAGAGGTACATCTGCTGTTATTCAAACGGACGCTTAAAAAGAAAATAAAATGGTTGTAGACAACATTTGACAGTAAAGTTTTTCAATTTCATTCTTTTAAATAATCTAGTCTGAATATATAAGATTTTGAAATGTTTGCAGGTCTTTCATAAAATAAGTAAAGCTAGAGTCTATATCCTCCACTGAGTAGATAACGGCGCTGATGTTTGTGGTAGTAAATCCTTATTGGTTAAATAAACTCAGTTTAAAAAGTCTGTGTAAAACAATCTTGTCTTTGGAAAGAAAAAAAGGTAAAACAGTCTTATAGAGACTATCCTCTCATATACACAGTGTGAAGCACAGTAAAGAAATCTTCCTGAAGGTTTTAGGACTTTTACACACAGGGCCCTTTAATGACTGTACTTGCTTCACTCTGTGCTCTCAATTGTTCAATTTGGCAACAAAGAATATGACTTAACCATATTCTTTGTTGCCAAAATTCAGCCCCGTCTATTTATCTCATGAAAAAGAGTTTAAATGACAGAACGGGTACATACAGTGGACCCCGGTATTTGGAGGGTTTAGGGAACAAAGTGGGCCATGAATACTCCAACACCCTCTCTAAAAATGCTTTTAACTCCCCGTTTGAAAAATTCACAAATACTTTAGAGCTATGTTACACAGAAAGCATAACTCCATGAATTGGTGGGAGTCCACTGTAACTAGAAAAATCATCATGCTCATGAATCTGTGACTTTAAAACTGTGTCATACCTTCAAACCGAAACTGGCCATCGATGTCTTTTTTTATTAGGTTTGTTTCATTTTTCAGAAGTTGTATTTTTGGAACAATATTTTTTGGGGAAACTGACTTCAGAGTGGCAAAAAATCTTAAAGCAACACCCAAGTGTGGACAACTTACTTTGAAAAAGATGATGTCATAACCACCACCTCTAATGCAAGCCTTCTTCTATTTTTAGTGCATTTCAATGCCTGCTCTACAGCATCACATAGAGGTCAGTGATAGTATAGTTTTTTGGTTCATCTTCTATCCTTTGAATTAAGGCATCACTGTAAGCAAATTTATAAAGAACCTTATATAAACAACAAATATAGAGATCGCTTTGGAAAAACTGCGATTTCATGTGGACAAGGCCTTAGAGAAAAGAAAGAGAGGGTCTTTATCATTATTTGTGTTCAACTGTAATCCTTCCACCCAGACAAGGCTGAAGATTAAACAGGTTTAAACACCACAATTTCAACTGTTCACTTAGAAGAAAAATCGTATTTTTAAGCACATTAAGCAAATCAATTTAACATAAATTATACGCCTTGGTAACAAAGGCAGAGAGTTGAAAGTCATCTGCAAATTGTAGACATCAAAGTGAAACACAAAAATAAACTTTTCCCTTTGGAAAAAAAAAAGTCTTTTTTTTTCATGCAAGCTTAAACAAGTACTAATGATATCAAAAAACTAATCACTGTTGCAGTTATTTAAAGCCTGCATCTTCACACACTTAATTTTATGACACACATACTGTCAGAAACCTCCGGACATTTAAATATAAACTCTTGAAGTGTCGTCTTAGATTTGGCGGCCCCCTCCCTCGCAGACGGGGTGCCGTATTTGAGTTCATTTCATTAGGGCGACTGTTCAGTGTCGAGGGCCCCCCGAGGGGGAGACTGGCAGCACCGCAGCATTCATCATCATTACATCAGCGACCACCGAGATCTGCTATCTTAGGCTTATCAGCGCGGCACAAACGCACCGCAGCGCAGCGAGTTAGAGGGGAGGGGAGAGATGGGAGATGTAGACGATTGAGGCAGATTGTGAGCAAAAGTGGGATAAGGAACAAAATGAATGGAGAGGGGGAGGAGCATGTGTCTGTATGTGTATGAACGCACGCATCTGTGTGCACCTCACTGTGCCCCTGCATGCTTGCACATGTTTTCCTGTGTGTCCAATGTGTGTTTTGCACAATTTGCAGCTATGCCAACAATATTAAGGGCTCCTTCACAGCTGGAATGACTAAAACACTGAGGGGCGAAGGAGAAGAAGGGGGAGAAGGAGTCAAAGCCCTCCAGCAAGATTAGCTGAATCTAGCAATAAAACAAAATATGCTTGCTTTGCATGTGCTTGGATTGGGAAAAATGTGAGGGGAGAGTACTTAAGGGGGACAGTGAAAGTGTTTGTTGGTGCTTAGAGGAAGTCTCAGGAGTTGTTCCCAAATTCAATAGA
Organism: Girardinus metallicus; assembly: GCA_903067095.1. NCBI lineage: Eukaryota > Metazoa > Chordata > Actinopteri > Cyprinodontiformes > Poeciliidae > Girardinus > Girardinus metallicus. Next base: position 26,403 of record CAEGAE010030686.1, on the reverse strand, counting down.
AGAACTCGTAGCGAAAACCCCACATGCTCAGGTTACCACGTTGTGTTTGACACTGCACTTAAAGCTTGCCCTTGGCCCCTAAAGGAAAAAACTGGGGAAAAAGAGTGGGATTTGGTGGCTGCGGTTCACCATTCATAAACAAAACCTCACATCATGCCCAGATGGCAATAAGCCCTGGCCTTACAGCTCATGGGGACCAACCCTTCAAATAGGGTCCATTTAGGGGGAATTAGACACACCCAGCCACACACACGCACACATGCATACACATAAAAAAAAAAATAGCAGATATTGGGGGTGTTACAATACATCCTTAAATGTGGTCAAACACAATACTTGGATTATGAGAACAAGAGGAGATTTTACGAATTGTCCTGAGAAGAGTAAATTTGGCCATTTTTTTTTGTTTTGCATATAAAGTGAAGCAGGGATGTACTAATATGAAGATGTGGACCAACACTTATCAGATGTTAATATTGCTGATATGGCCAACAACCAATATTTACCTATGTATATATATTTTCTTACCCTTTTGAATCTGTGATAAAACACCAAACTGCTGACATTGTTTCAGTTTAACACCCTTCAGACCAGCACTGACTCACCATCACCTATCAAGACGAGTAACAACCCCTCTTCCCTCCAAAAAACACATACATAAATGGCAACAAATTAGAAATAAACTCTAATTGTTAATTTCTGCCCAGTTTTACTTCCTGGACCAATATACAAGTGTTAAAAAATAACCACCATCAGCCGATACCGATGTTAAAGCAGATATTATGGAACTGTAGAAAAAGAAAAAAAACACTGAAAGGCTCCCTTTGTGTTTTCACAAATTCATTCATGGTTTCACAGATTTAAAATTGTGTTTTTAAAAAATTCTGGAAATATTCAGTATAGGTTAGCTTAAGCTAAATAAATGTTGAGCTAGAGATGCTCAAGAGTTGCAAAGATTCATTGAAAAAGTTTGTAAATGTATGAAGTAGGTTTATTATTGTTAGCCGCTAACAGTTAGCTGCACGCACCTCTTCTAAATGCTAAGACGTAAAAGTTTATATTTCTCAAGTACATTAAGAAAATGTCCTTGAGAGAAAGAAAAAAAATCTATCCAAAGAATAATCTTACCAATAAAGAGGCCACAAAGTGAAAAACAAATCTAAGCTAATTCTAGAGTGAGTGAGGTATAGTAATGTAAAATTTACGTAAATAGAAACTGTATTTTCTACCACATATCCATGCATGTTTGTGATTCATTCAGGCTGAGACAAGGAGAGAAAGACCAGAACTTCCAGGAGAAAACAGGAAGGCAGACCTGGCTTCAGATTTTAGCCTCTGTCATTGAACATACATGTTAGCAGCTCAATTGTCTTAATTTTCTCCAAATTTAATGGGCACAAACTTTTCAAGGCCTTCTTATTAGCAAACAGGTAAGGGCTCTCGGTCACAAGCACACTACAAGAAATTTAAAAAAGGAAAGCCCGCTCCAATGTGAAGTACTTTCATTTATTTTTTTCCCAAGGACAAACAGTGCAACAACAGAATTGATCAGTAGCTTTCAGCGCAGCTAATAAGATTATCCTAGCAGGCTCAGACCTCTCCGCTTCGGATGCTTTGGAGGGCTGGTGAGGGACCCAGTGCATTGCAGAGCAGAATGAGCTGAGTACATTTTACATTCCCGTGTAACAAACCCACACGATGTAATCATAATGCTTACACGATGCCTCGTTTGCACTCCCTACCCAGTAGATAAAGGCCAAATAAAGCATGTGCCACAATGGAAGTCTTGCTCCTTCTCCCCACAGTCCCAATGCTTATTAGCATGTTTATTTATATATTTTGACTTTGCATTTGTTTGTGAGCCACTTGTTCGTTGGAAGCTAGGCCTGTGACGACTCAAACAATGGATAATGCTGGCAGCTTTGCGGCTGCTCTGCCCCACTTGTACCGTATTGGTATCTCCCTCTTCTTTTCAAAATGCTAAAACATTGAGGCTTTTGTCTGATGAGACTTTTCCTGATTCTTGAGAAGAGAAAAAAAAAACTTGTTCAGCAACTTAAAGATGGTAAACGCAAAAAAAAACACAACAACATTTTACCCCAGCAAATTTAGTAAATATCATTAAGGGAAAAAGGAAAACCATTTGCCCAAAAAGTTTTGAGTAATTTTTTCCTAGTACAGACTTACAAAGCCCTGCATAAGTGTTTTACTGATATTGTGTCACACATGATTCGTTTAACAGACAAACACAAAGTTGGGAAAAACTGTGAAGTGAAACTAAAATGATTCTGGTGTTAAACATTTTTCATATAAAAGTTAGGGAAAAAAAGTCAACATTGAAATTCAACCTCCCTGAAGCAATTATTTTCCTGAATGACCTTTCTCTGCAATTACAGCTCCAAGTCTGTTGGAGAATGTCGGTATCTGCTCTCACATCTAGAGACTACAAAGTAGATCCAGACAGAGTGGAGTAGAGCAGGGATTCACAAATTTTCCACAAATTCTCAGTTGAATATCTGGTGATTCTTAAACATAAATGTCTTTGATTCAAACATTTGTAGATCAGTGTTTTGGGTGTTTGTCCTGCTGATGGGTAAACCCCCATCCTTAGTCCTTACAGTTTCTCTGTCTCTGCTGGACAAAAGCAGAGGTGGAAGCTGGATGCAGCCACCCCCATGTTGGTCGTCTACCACAGTGTCCCATGAGTCTTCTGCATGGTTTTTGCATGGCTTTCTATCAAAGATCACTTTCTCTTTGCCTCTCTTCCATAACATTTAGATTAGTCAAATGCACGACTGAAAATAGATGCTTCCATTCGAGCTTTTAATCTCTGCAGATTCTTCAGAGTTACCATGTTGGCTGTTTCTCTGAAAAATGCTCTTTTTGCAAAAGTTTCCTCTTGGGTGGATGGCCACATTTTGGTTGCAGACTCTTTCCATGTCCACATGATGGAATGAACAGTTCTCTGCCAGATGTTCAACACTTTTGGACATATTTTAATAACCTAACACGGTTTTAATCTTCTCCAAAACTTTGTTTCTGACCTGTTGTGAATGTTTCTAGGTTTTTATGATGCTCTTTTTTCACTACTAATTAGGTGACCATCAATTCCAGCACTGCATTTTACTCGAGGTATTTAAGTAAAGGGGCCCCAAAAAAATTTTGAAAACCATGTATGTTCTTCCTTCCACTTGACAATTACTTTGAGCTGGTCTACAGCATAAAATCCAATAAAATACATTGCTGCTTAAGGTTTTACAACACAAACTGTAAAAAAGTGTTGAAGGAAAAATTAATGTTTGTGCAAGGCGCTGTAGTTTGCAGCCAACTGCTTGAAATTCACTTCGTAGAATAATTACTTTCTAGGCTGCAGCGGCCACTTTTAGCCAAGTTTTCCATTCAAGTAGCCCCTGCGCACGGTAAATCCAGGAGAATGGGATCTGTATGTTGTCAAAGGGCCTCTCAACTGCAGAGAAAACAGGTCTGTGTTTGTGGAGGCATTCTTCATGCACGGCTTAAGAAGGAGCTCTGCACGATGCCACGAGCAGAGCATGACAGCAACATCCTTCGCCACGCTCTCGGAGCAAAAAGAGTGCATGTAACACCGTAGGCTGCGCCGCTTGAAAGCACGATTCCCGTGTAACGCACGTGAAAATGTCACAGTGCGCATAGGAGTAGGTGCGTGAGCTGCTCCGCACGCCTTTCCGTATGCAAGTGCAATCACTGCGCTCGGAAGATAAATAGCAGACGGGACCCGAGGGAGGGGATGAGCAGGAAAAGAGAAATTCCCGTAGTGATGAAAACCTCACACACACACACACACACGTTTCTCTGTGCCTCCTCCTCACACGTGCTGCTCAGAAAGGGATCAAGCAGATGGATGGTCCCGAGTAAATGTAGTGGCAGCGGGCACGGCTGACAAAAGGTCTTCTCCTTCGCCCAGGAGACTGAAGAATATTATTCTCTGTGCCTTTTGCAGCCGTATATAACTGAGTTTTTCGTTTTTTGTTGCTGAGCCCCATCTATAGGCAATACAAAGTTGCCCTGCCAACTTTTCTCTCAGATTAGTTGAGCTTCTTATTTGTGCTTTCTCTCCCGTCTCTTTTCCTTCCCTTCATTTCACCGTGTCACTGGGAAAAAGTGTTGGAGCGGAATGAGTCAGTGCCGCTGCGTGATTAATGACGGGCTCCGGCGTCTCCGGGGCCGAACACTAAAAACAGCCAGGGGGCAGCGCGATAATGCACAATAATAAAGCCAGCAGACAATCAGCCAGGCAAAGCAAGGCCTATTAGCCAGCCCCATCAGGACGGCTAAGTGAGAAATTAGCCCTTCCCGAGCTCCGCCACAATTCATCAAGTGCTGCCCCTGAATCCCCCCCTCAAGAAGTCATAATGTTTACTTAAAGACTAGCCTCGAAGCCCCAGCGGCGAGCTTTATTGGCTCTTATTAATTCCCGGCTCGGCCCTCGCGGCCACGCCATTTAAACCGAATTAAAGGGGTGAAAATTGGATGAGATGAAGTTGTCTCGGTGTTTGGCTCTCCTCTGATAAAAAAAAAAAAAAAACAGATTTAAACAAAGGCATACATGAGGGGGAGAAAATAAAAATAAAAATGAGGAGCAGAGGGCAAACAAGTTGGGATGTAAAGGAATGCTGAATGAAGCCGTCCTGAAATGTGCCACAGTCATTCAGAGGAATGCAGGGAGAGACAGAAGACGGGTGGGTGGGGGGGGGGGGTCGAGTCCAAGAAAATGAAGGGTATTGGTTTAATGCAAGACTTCCTGTGTGGATGGGAACCGATCCAAAAAGGGCAAGAGCTGGGTCACACATTCCATAGACAGAGAAATGGATCATTTGGTTTTATCTTTGCTTTCTTTCTCGTTATCTGGCATCAGATGGAATAAAAATTTACTTAAAATAACCTTAAAACAAGGCCAGCCCTGTAAACCAACATGTCAGAGGCGGATACAGGGGTGAATAATGTGGCAGGAGAACTTTAAGTTGTAAGGTTTTAAGTATGTTGAAACACCAAATTTTCTAGGGTTTTATCTGAGGTTTTTTTTTTTATCATTATGATAAAACGTGCAGAAACTGCTTTTAAAGTTCTCTTGTTTTTTTATGTTTTAATCTTTTTAAATGAAAACCCAGAGAAATTGCTGTTTTCTCCAACTCTATGGGGCACGGATGCCCCTCCCCCGTCTGTTGCTGCCTAAACTCCACATTAATTTTCCTTTCTTATTCATTATTTTCATACTTAAAGCAGTGAAATCATAACATCTCAGATTATTGCACCATAACTATTTCATCTTGGCCCATCATAACTAGCATATTATGTATAAAATCGGTTCTCTAACCTAATTCGGCAGAAATATTAGGAATGCTCTACAAATACGCAAGACTTTTTTCTTTTTCTTGTTTTGAAGTTTTTTCTGCCAATTCTTTTTCTTTCCCTGGACTGTAACACAAAGAAGTTTATTTCGATTAACTTTTTTTCTGTGGTTACAGAATAGATTAAAAATTCACAAAAAACTAAAAGATTACAAGGTTTTTCCAATATTTTTCATGAAAACAAACGTTGCATAGCTTCATCAGAAGTTTACTAGACTCAGAAGGTGAGAGTTTTCCGTTTCTTTGCATCTAAAAGAAAAATCTGATGTTTTTTTATTATCATTTATTGTTTCCTATGACCAAAAGAACAGCACCTGATTTCAAACACTATCTGATTGATAGGATATGACTAAAATGTGTCATCACTGCTCTCCTTTCCTTTTACTCTCTAACTCATAAATACTCTATGAAACTAACCAATCAGCTCCAGTAAAAGCGTACATTTTGTTTAGGAAACAAGCCTAAAAATCTAACTATATTTCTTATTAAGGTGGGATTTTTTTCTACTGAATTTGAATTTATTTAATTACTTTTTACACCTCTTTACTGGTGTCAATAGTCATCTAAGGTGGATGCTACAAAAAAAATCAACAAAAATCAAAATTGGCAGCTAATTTTTTATTTTTTTTTAATTAGAACCAACTTACAAAACTTCATTCATGCCATCTGTGGCTCAATATATTTTCCTTTTTTTTTTTTTTTTTGAAGTTGTTACTTTCCAAGTTTCTACCCTAAGTTGTTCAGGAAGAGCTTTGTGTCAGTGTCTAGGAGTGCTGAACCTTGTGCTGGTCTGTAAGTGGAGTAAAGCATCTCATCTGTGTGAAGTGTGAGCCTGTGTTGCGGGATTGACAGCAGGTTGAGTGCGTTCTATAGAGGAGTGTGGAGTGTACCGCGGCGAAGGAGTGAGATCAAAGACACCAGGAACCTCAGAGGGAGTTCTAGAGACTTCCAGCTCCCTGACGGCTCTCCCCACGGCGGCGTAGGGAGACAACTCTCTCCCTTCACTTTCATATCAGCCACAGAGCCCCCCCAATTCTTCTTCTTCTTCTGCACGGGGCTTCGAAGGCTTCACACACGCACGCAAGCGGTCTCAGAGGACTCCGGAGTGCTGCCAAGCCTGCATCCCACCTACAGCAGGACTCCTACACTTGGATGCAGGCACAGTGTTGCTCATCAAAAACAGAAAACACAGCTGTTTTTTTTTTCTTTTATTCCTTTGAAAGGCTTGAATTTAGAAGAATTCAAGCCTTACCCAGGGGTGAAATTTTAAAAATAAAGATGCACAAATCAGACAAGCAGAGATCGAAACTGGAAAATCTTCCCCTGATCGGCTCTGAATGTGATAAGCAGGTCAAAACAAAGACCCTCCATCGTTTACAGCCCATAAACGCATCAATCAACAGCATGTAGTTTCAGATGCTTTTGATAAGTTTGTTGAAAGTCAAAAGTCATGCAATGACACTTAAATTTGGATAATCTTGGAAATTATTCATTTCCAACTGGGATCAAAATTACTTCATCTATCAAAGAACGTGCTTTAAAAAATATTTTATGTGTAATAGTTCTTAATGAAAAAAAAGAAAAAGTAATAAACCAGTCAAAATGTAAATTGACAGCAGACTTTGAGCAAAACAGAAGCCTGACATCAGAGAGTAGAGTAGCATAATCACACTGGATTGTTTGAGTCCAGAATGAAGTTTCAACTTTTAGTGATAATTTAGGGAGCAATGCTATAAGCTGGTTTTCGTCCACTGGATGTTATTAATTTCAAAGCCAAAGCAACTACCAGGAAAACTTAGAGAACTTCATGATTCCCTCTGCTGACAACCTTTATGGAGGTGCAGATTTCATTTTCTAGCAGGACATGATATCAGTGTAAAGTGCCAAAAGTAACAATATCCGCTTTAATGACCACTGTGTCACTGTATAAGCTTCTTGGCCTAAATCAAGAGAAGGATGAAAGACACCTGAGGCAACAATGGAGGCAAGCAGAAGGTCTATTAAACCAATCTGGGCTTTCTTAAGATTTCAGCAGTGCCAAATCATCACCTCCACTCCATGCCGCACTGATGCAGTAATTAATGTGAGAGACGTTCGGTCCAAGTACTGAAGCATTTACTCTACAGTAAATGGACAAGCTTTAAAGTTAGTCTTCACTTCTCTCTTAAAGGATCGCTTTTTACTGGTGTAACGTAATTTCTGAGAAACTGAATTTGGAATTTTCATTTGTTGTGAGCCATAATCGTCGAAGTTAACTGAAATACATGCTTTACATACAAACATCAGTCAGTGTGTAGGATTTTTATACAGCCTTCAAAGTGGCTTGTTGAAATGTTGTTTGTGTTGTCATTTCCCGCTTCATCACTGACTTGCTAATAGTGGCTGTACACTGTCAGTAGTAGGGGTTAAAGATCTCTTCCACTGTTATTTTGTTAGTCTGAAGCTAAAACGTTTGCATGCTCAGACCTGCAGATGTGATTCAGAGAAACTCAAACATCTGGATGTATTTACTTGTTTCAGCTGTTAGCTCCACCATCTCAAATAAATATGGGTGTCATGACACAACCGCTAAGCAAACACGCTCAAAACTTCCCAGCTCAGCCGCTCACTCATTCACCTCTCAACCGGAGCCGGGTCAACAAATAAACCCGCAAGTCGGAGGAGAAGGAGGAGGAGGATGCCTTAATTGGAGCATTTGACGGGTGCCTGGGGTTAATTGGGAAGCATGGAGAGCAGCTGGCTCCACAGAGGAAGTTCAGACAGGGATAATAAGTTCACCCTTTGCAGGAGAGGCAGTTAGTGATGAATCAGATCAGAGGAACGGTGTACCGTAATCATTTTCACATCTTCCCCCCCTCCTACCACCTTGCACTCTTGACAAGCAGAGACAAACCTGGCTCCCAGCTATGCAATCTGGCACCCATCATGTAGGACTGGGAGTCACAGGGAGGAGATCACCCAGCATTGCTTCACATACACTTTCTTTAACTCAGTGCGCTCTCAGCTTATCACTAATAATTCTTACCTCTAGGATAGAAAACCCAGTTTATCAGTTCGCCGGTCGATGTATGTAAATCTCCTCCAACAATGTGTGTAGTAATGGCTTATTACCCTGCGTTAGCTGGTTTGCATTGATCTCTATGCCAGGGGGAGATGAAAAACTGGAGTGTTTCACTCCTTATATGTACCAAGCGGGACTATAATCACATTCCATCTTGTTTCAATAAAAGGCAAACATTAACATAAACCGTCTAAAACACACTTAAACCTTCAGCCTCATTCCTTCTGCAAAAAAAAAAAAAAACCTTTTCTTGGATTATGGGATAATCAGCCCCATATGTGATGAGTCTGGATAAGTTTATGTCTCCACTGTTAGTTTAAAGCTGCTAGTGAGACTTTTCAGTGAGATCAAACACATTGTAAATATAATTTGTCACCTCTAACGCAATGATTCATAGTCAATTTTTCCAATTGGTTTCTACTTTTTTGCTGTATTGTAAAATCTGCCATAGAATAACAAGCTTCCACATGTACATATCTCTGATGACATCACATATGGCATCTGGTGAGACTTCTTTGCATTTTTTAGCTCAAATATTAATCAAATTCTTCCTGAAAGAGAAGAGATGCAACAATGATAATCCTGTTGCAGATCTATAATTCTTGTAAAATTTTGACCTGCTGAGTACGGATTTAGCCAATGCTGATTTCCCTGCAAGAACAACAACATAAGAAGATATAAGAACAGCAATCTAATTTTTTTTCTAAGCTTCCTGCTACAGGAAAAACTATTTAAATTAGGGGAGGAAGCAACATTTTTAGTTTTATGAATGATTGTATTTATATTTTAAGCACACTTTAGAAGTTAGCATAATTAGCGCAGTTAGCTCAATTAGCTTTCCTACCTGTGAATAGCAGCCGGTCTCTCTGTATGATTACAGATGTATGTTTAAAGGTTTTAAGCATCCTAAATCAGTGATAACATTTAGAATTCATTACACAGTTTAGCCTAAATGTATTCTCTGAGGAATTTAGGTTGTAAAATCTGAGATTTTCAAAAATCTTCCAACATTTTGAAATCCAGCATGATCCTCAACAGAGATTGAAAACTCAAATGAGTAAACAAGGTTAACTTTGATGTCCAGCCTTCCTGTTATCTGTTCCAAGTCTTACTCTCTCCCACTTTTTCACAGGCTAAAAGAACTGTACACATACCTCAACATCTCATACTTCATCTGGCTTTGTTTTTCAAACACCACACACTGATACTGAAAATAGCAAACTTTGGGTCTTCCTTCATTAACAGTGTACACAGTGTAAAGTGTTGCTTTCAGTCCGACAGTTGGTACAGTGAGTTCACTGATCGAATTAAAGCTTTGTGGTAACCTGAAAATCTTTGTGTCAAGCTGAAAATTGCCTGATTACTGTCACCAGTCAGCTTCTTTGTCCATCTCTATTTGGGGGTCAAAGGTTCAAACTGGCTCAAACGCCAGGATGAACTTTACAATTCAAATGCAACAAAAGTCGCTCATCCACCACAGTACTTGATTGTTCTTCCTTTTGTGATGCCATCTGTTAAAATAAACAAGAAGCAGAATGAGGTGAACATGTTAAAAAATGCTTTTGGTGAACTCCCACAGCAACAGTTTAATTGTCAGCATATATTTGGTACTGGAAGAAAAACCCTCATCTTTAAACTATTTTTCAAGTGGAAAAACTGTTAAGTCAGTTTTCATAAAGCGGAAGAAAGTGCTTCTGGTATCAGTGAAAGGTTTAGGTGTAACTCTACACTCAGTTCCTTCGGCTCGGAGGGTGGCTGAGGGGCTGAAGGAAGCCCAGGTAGAGTCATAAGCAGTAATGGGAGGAGACAGGGACTTAGGGCGCCACACAAAAGCCGGGGCTTTATAAATAATTCCAAAAGCTAACAGGATCCCTTGTATGTGAAAATCTGCGAAATGCATTCACACATGAATGCACACCCGCACACACACACACAGAAGACATACTGCCACCAGGGGGAATAGGTTATTCACACCGCTCTGCCGTGGCTGCTGTGGGTCTAACCTGCCCAGAATTGGTAAATTCAGGGGGAATGTCTTTCTTGCATAGGTGATGCAAGACGGAAATCAAGTGCAGAAAGGTCTGTTCCTGCAAGACACATACACATTTACACACTCGATCACTCATAATGCAGGGCTGCAAAGCACACCCAAGACCTGTCTTGTAAATCTCTTTGTGAAAGCAGCTTTTGGGGGTAGACAGGGGCTTACAATGCTGAGCCCCGAGGTAGAGCTACCCCCTCTAACCCCCGTCTCCCACACACATACTCTGCTCTTGTGTACTCCCTTCCTAAGTTTCCCTCTACCCCATATTTCCTCCTCTTTTCTTGCCCTTCTGTCACCTTTTCCCTCCCTTGTTCCCCCCTTCCCCACCACCCCTCTGTCCAAACCAGGCTCCAGAGCTCCGGTCCTTAGCACCCTCAGGCTCCTGTGGCGTTGCAGTGACTAATGTCCTGCCTTCGCTCAGACAATGAGTTTGAGGCTGAACCGGGAAAGTGTTGAGGAGGGAAAAAGACTCTCGCACCTTTGACAAATGGAACCCTTCGCACTTCTGAGCCCACTGAGGGAGGCTTTACAATGTTGCGCTGCACGCTCCGCGTCCTCAGAGGGGACGGCTGCAGCCCACGAAAGCCACGTCTGAGGGGAACATAATGAATTCTTTGGGAAGTCTAACCTGGCTTTCTTCATGAATAAGATATATTTCCAAAGCACGTCAACCTCTCTTAATAAAAACAGCAGCTTGGCAGGAATAGCCGAGGCCGTTTTAGGGCCCTGTGTATGCGTTAATATTTCTGTTTCTCTATAATTTTTTTTCGTGAGCCCACTTTTTCCAGAGCTGTCAGTGCAAGGGCAGCCCTACATTTTTTCCCCCTGGAAGGTGAAGCAGCCGCGATGACAAACTCTCATCAAAAACGTCCTGAGTCCCTCTCTTTCAAAGAAAACTCTGGATGCCTCCCCCTTCTCTTCATCCCCCCCACCACCCCACCCTGCATGCAACCCTGAAAGGAACTAGGCTTTGTCTGATGAGCAAAAAAGAACCCCCCACACCCCCACACACACACACACCTCACCCCTCCAAACTCAACCGCAAACCCCACCTCCCCTCCACGAACCCTGCAGAGTATTGTTAAAACACAGCCGCCCCCCTCTCTCTCAGCGGCCCGCGCTCTTAAAAAAAGCACACTTTGCATGAGAAAAAACGATTACTGCTCCAGTGCTGCACTGTCAATGGAGAGCCTCTCTCAGGCTTGGGCTGAAATTTGCTCTGATAGTAGAGTTGGCCTTTTGTTTTTCAAGATGAAGTCATTATCAGAAGCAGAGTCAGTTAGCATTCATTACTGAACGGAACACGCTAAAGAGGGATGCATGTAGGATACTACACCCCGACCCATTCAAGGCCCCTCTTTTTCCAGATTTCCAAGCAGGAGGGGAGAAAGCCACATGAACACACATGAACTGTCTTTGCAGTGCAAAGATAATGTCTAGGCCCGTGCTTCTTTCAGGTATTAACCTTGGGATTTGCATTTGGCGTTCAAACAATAGACACCTCCTTGACCTCCACCCCGGGATGCAGCAAAGCCCATGGAAATTTCCCTCTGGAAAACAACTCCGAGCAGCATGGGAGAACGAGGACATGGGATGGGGTTCGCATTGTGAGCATCATCGCTTGACAAACCAATAGTCCATTACTCATTTTTATACACGGGCCGGTTATGTCAAGGTATAATAAAGTTAGAAAAGTTTGGGTCAGAAAAGCACTGAAACTTTTTTGCTGATTATTTGCTCCAAACTTCATTTTTGTATCCAGTTCAGAAACATCTTTTGGCTAAGCACCCAAAATGTATTTTTAAAAAAGAAACTAGAAATGTACCTCCAATTGTTTAATAGGACAAGACCGGTTGCTGGTATAAAGATACACTCCGCTCTTAAAAAAAGAGGTTCAAAACCTCCAGGATTTCCCATCAGATGGTTCAAAGTCTTTTAATAAACTGCCAGAAAAATGTGCAGAGTGAGGGGAGCTATCTCTGGAAAGCAGCACCATGCTGCCCCTCCCTCACCTGTTGCTGTACACTGTCTTTCATTAAGCTGAAAAAAAGACTCATGCACTAGTTCCATCACTTACAAGAAAAACAAATTCCAGATTTGGAAATAATTTCCAACAGCAGAAAACACTGTCAGTCAAGCAACTGACTGCTATCATTACCGGAGCAGATAGCCTGATTAACCAAAATGCTAATATCAGTTTTTAAGGGTTCCTGATTTACTTTATGAAAAGATGAACATTGAGGGATAATTTCCCCACAATAAGTACTTGAAAGCTAAAACAACCACTAGAACTGCATTTACTAATGGTTTTTAGCTTAACTGCCTTTGAATAGAGTTCTACCCAGTTTGAAACTCAAAAATCATGGGCTTTTCAGAGAGCAAACCATAACAAAACTCTAGCAGATCAAGCTGACAACAACATTGTTTAAAGTAGGTGACCCTGGTTGTGGTTAGCAGAAGAGAGATGCAAAATTAAAAGAAGACTTTATTTTCTACAGCCTGTCAAACATATCTGTAGTTCATAAGAACGAGAGAGAGCAAGACGTCCAGTACATATATTTTTGATAAAGTCAATCTGTCTAAATCAAAATAATCAAATTATAACAGGCGTAATAAAGTTACATAGATAAAGATAATTGCTTTTCCATAGCTTTGTTTTAAGTATTTTTTAGTAAAAAATTTGGGATTTTTAATCAAAGTTATAACAACGGGAGAATCTGATACGAGCCTATGCCTACATCTTTGCACAATGCAAAAGCAACATTTGGTTTGCATGGTGCACAGATTTCAGAATAATACGACAAAATTCTGGTGGGAGAAAAAAACTGGCGTCACAGATCAAGAAGCCTGGGTGAGTGACAGATCATTGTTCACAGCAAGCAGCCAAGTGTTTGTGTCACGCAAATCACAGCGCTGGACAAAAAAAAAGGAGAAAAAGAAGAGCAAAGACCCCCTCACGGATGCCACAACCGGCTCTCATCAAAGCTGACACAATACCACATCTGCACAAACAGCCATGACCCGGGAAACTCGTCTTGTTCTGGGCACTCAGCTTTACACACTCCGAGGCCTCAAACCCAAAGCACTTCACCTCTTGCTGCTACACTTCACACCAACGTCTTAAAGACGTTTTTACAGCATCCAAAGCAAACAGAGGAGGGGTGCGAGCGATGGCCACAAGCAGCCGCGACCTGCCCTGTTTACTGATGAAGTGTTTGAGGAAAAGGACCAGTCACTTTTTCACACCGTTTTTTTGTAATATTTAGAAATAAAATTTAACATCCCTTATATTATGCACGTTAGGGTTTTAATACAGGTTTTCAAAAGTTAAAAGTTGGTGGATGTTTTTCAAATGTTATTCCTAAAGTTTAAAGCCTTTTTAATGAAAAACCATAGAAAGTGAGTTTTCTCCACTTTCTATGTTTATAGAGAATGGAGCACTCCCCCTCCCCCACATGTTTCTGCATATGAATTGGACCTGATTATTTTATAAAGGCGTGAGAATTGTTGTGAATTGGTGCTATATAAAAAAACTGAACTGAACTTTTGCTGCCACTGTCAGCTTTTTGAAGAAAGGCTGCAGTTTAAACAAAATTTTAATAACAAATTTTGTTGTTTTTCTGACTGCAAAACACAAGAAAACTAAAGGAATGTTAATATCAATCTGCTATCTGCTAATATTAGCTTTTAAGCCTCCTGTTTCATTAAAAAAAATGTAAACAAAATGGTTTAATATTCTATGCAATAAGCAATTAGGAGCTGCTTTTAAATTTAACAGGTGTTTATTTGTATCTAAATAACATATTTAAACATTATAGATAACATTATGAAAACAGTAACAATATCTCATATTATTTTAGCATAAGTAAGTATATTTCTTTGTATTCCATTTTAAATAAAAGTGAATTATATCATTTTTGTTGGGTTTTCATTTTAAATTTCTTCGTTAATAAGCAAATTTAAGTTTTGTGTAATTTTGTGACATAGTTGTCATAGTAAGTTGGAGAGCAGGAAAAGAAGAAATTTTTGTTCAGACGAAATAAAAATGCTAATTCGAGGTGGTTGAAAAAGAAAAAGCAACAGCAACCTTAAAAGACATAAATGAATTTGCAGCAGGATGCTAAAGCATGCATGCAGTTTTCCAGCGTGTGACCACCGGTTTGCAAAGGCAAGTGCATTAAAATTCCCCAATGTGAGTAATATACATATCTAAAATTGCAGTTTGCTATCTTGAGTCTCATAGCTTCTTCTTCCCTACTTTTCCCTTATCCAAAGACATCACGTGGGTCTGAAAGGTGCCTTTAGCTGGCTCCTTGAAACAGAGAGCGAGGGTCCCGCTCAGGGACAATGATAGCTGAGGAGGAGGGAGGGAGAGAAGTGGAGGGAACACATAGCATATTAAATCTTGCTGGCGGAGCTGGCTCGTCCACGCCGAGAGAGCCAGGGAGTCAGATCTGAGGCATGCCCTGAAGGGATGGCTGGGCCTGGGGATTAGAGAGGCCAAGGAGGAGCTCCTTGCACGCCCGAAGACCCCTTCTTGTCTCCGCTCGTACGCAAATGCGTCCGGACATTTTGACGCTCCTCAGGTTTGCAGCCTCAGCCTAAGTTTTCACACACACACACACACCCCTACACGCATTTCCAAAGTCTTTTTTTTACCCCCTCAATCACTACCTCTGTCTGACTTGCCCTCTTTTTCTCCCCACTGTGTCTGTTTCATTTGATGTCAGCATATCAAAGTACCGAATCATCAAAGTGGGGGATATTTTCTGGGGGACATCAAATCAACTACAATAGTTAGTGTATGGGCAAAAAAACAAAGCAAAAGTTTGTCACACGCATCAGGGAAGATTACTGAAAACATTCACGCATCAGGTTGTTCCTGAATTACTTTACTTCAAACAATTAAACTCATAAAAGTAGAAATGAACTATCAGGATTTTCTTGGCCAAAACCGAGTTGCAGTTTTCTTTAAGGTCATTCTTCTTTTTTTCCAGAGATTAAGTTCAAAATACAAGACAAGAACAATTTACTGCTAGTTCTTTGGCAACGGTAGTAATAGTTTCAAATTCAACAAGAAAAGGAAAGATGCACAAGCATAACCTTTGTCTGATTTTTATGAAATGCAAAAAATACACAAGTCTCATGCTGATGGTGGAAGTGATTATAGGCTGAAAGTGGAGAGAGTTCTCAGTTTTGATGCATTTGATGATTGAGGGGGAAAAAAAACAGATTTTTGTTATCTGATCAGAGCCGATCAAAGGAAAAGTGACTCAATCATTTTGCCATAAGCAAAACTGTGAATATTTACACCCAAACGGGAGTCCGTCGACTCCTCCGGAAGCAAGACATTTTCAGAAAAACTTGTAAAACATGCAAGATCACACACACTAAATCCCGCTCCGCTCTCGTTATCTTCAGGACAATCAACTTCCCTATCGTTAGTCCTGTTTAAACAAAAATATTAGCCTCCTCTTTGAGAGCCTCAAGTTGCAGAATTAGCACGACAAGGCAGCTCATTAGTGCCTCGTGAATACAAACCTGATAACAGGTATTTCTTCCTGCGGTGCGTTGTAGAAAAACTCAGGCTCTCGCCTTCAGCTGTGAATGCCGGGGTCTTCGTATAAAAAAAAAAAAAAAAAAAAGAAAAAGGAGAGGAGAGGAGCCATACCTCAGAAGCTAATTGCATGTCATCTCCATGCATTAACACGACAGCCTCTATTCTGCCGGGCCACGAGGTCACAAGTGGCCGGGACGATGTCACCGACTATGTATGCAGAACGGCGTGCTTAAATTGAGATTAAAGAAAAACAAAACAGGGACGGGATGCTGCTGAGGAAATGTTATCTGAATCTGATTCCTTTAAATCAGCATCCTTAAACATCATTATATTTTATCCTGCTGATGCAACATTATGTAAAAAAAAAAAAGACTATATTTATTATTATTTTTGCGTAACCTCAAAATGCAATTGTCATTATTTTAAGTTAAGTTAAATCTTATAATATAAAGATTAAAATTGGTTCCAGTACTAGTTGTGAGCCCTCCTTTAATTGATCAATAACAGATTGACACACACACACACATATATATATATAGAAGGAAACTCAAAAATTGGAAGAAATTGTGAAATATCAATCAGTTACCTAATATAGTAAAATTCACATAATACCAGCAATAAAAATAATATAGTCAAATACTCAGAAACCACACAAGATATATGTAAATTTAAGGTGTATTAATAAGGTTAGTGACACTTCCCTTTTTAACTTCAAAAAATACAACTGCAAAATTTTAAGAAAAATAGATTAGGCCAGGAATTTTTTAATTTGTTACCCAAATATTTTTTCTTAATTTCCTTCCAAATCTGAGTAAAAAATAAAGGAGGTGAATTTTAAATTGGCACATAATTTTTATTGTTATTTTACTGGCCAAGTGTAATATAGGTGATTACCAACCTCACGCTAAACTCAGACTGAATGATGCCACATCCTCATTCAGAAACACAAAAATAGGAGTTTGTTCACAATGCGCTCCACCTCAAGGCAGCTGAAAGCTTCGTTAATAATTTGCCATGTGTCAAAAGGAAGAGTGAAAAAAAGAAATGAAAAGGAGAGGATTTGAGCCGCACCGCATGGCTGAGCACCTCGGACCCTCATCGTTTGTATGAAACCCGAGAGCAGACAGGCAGATAAAATGCGGAACAGCTGGCGAGAGGACAGGAGGGAAAGTTTCAAACAAATATCTACACATGTGGAGGGCTCCCAAACAAGTTTTCTATCCTGGAACGCTAAAACAAGCTTTACTTTTTCATTTTAAAAATTATTTCATTTTAAAAGGATTTACAAAATTGCAATTAAGATGTCTTCAAGCTAAAAATTTGGAAATGTGTGGTATTTTTGCTTGGGGCCCCATATCAGTGACCCCTGTAGGGCCACAGAGACCCCCCCCCCCCCCCCCTCTGTGGTGTGCTTAAATTTCTCTGAGCCCACATGCTTATGTGAAGTGTCCTGAAACTTGTTTCTTTGTTTTAGGATTTAATTTAAAAAAAAAAAAATTAAAATTGAAATTTTAGAAATTATCCCATTCTATAAAACCATTGAAAAATACTTATTTTATGCAAATTATTTTAACAATTTCCCTGTAATTAAAAAAAAAGTCACACAGAAACTTTATTTAATTCTTAAATTATATAATTTATATTTACATTTAAAATAAATGTTTAAACTTTTAATTTAAGTGATACTTCAAATTAAGTTTTATGCCACAAGATATAATAGGAAGACGATGGAAATTAATAAACTAGAATAGGAGGTTATGTATCCTTCTACTAAGCTGTTCTAATGCAGAAATCTGCAAATCAATAACAGGCGCTGAAATATGATCACACATGCACATAAATATGCATGTCTTCGCTGCACACCACACCTCCAGCGGCCGCCTTTCTGGAGGTAAAGCTCCAATAAAGTTGCATGTCTACAAAAAGTTTTCATTCAAAAACGCTCAACTGGAATATTGTTTTGTTTGATTTATATTTGTACTGCCGGAACTCATAAAAAGAAAAAGAAAAAAACTTGAGAGAACATCTCTGTTCCTGCCATAAATAAAGCTGCAGAAACTCTCTGGAAGTTTTTACGGCGCACATCTCTGCGTTTGGATGCATTAGGAAGCCGAAATCTAAGCAAATAACGTGTGGGACTTTTATTGTTAACTAAAACTAAGCCTGTGTGCTCAGATCCTGCCTGGAACTCCATCGTTTTGAAATATGAAACCTCTTCTGCTTCATAAAGTCTCACAGGCTCGCTACAAACTTCCCAACAAAGTGTGTGCGAGTTTAGGGGGAAAAAAACTTACCTTGTTTCTGGATGATTCTTCTGCTTTTTCTCGACTTCTCTTGAAGGAAAAAAAAATGTTTGCGTTCGTTTTTCTTCTTTCTTCTTAAGTTTGCAGATGTTCCTCTGGAGTTGCCTTGGACTTTTTCTCTTCTTTTTTTTTTTTTTCTTTTTTTTTCAAACGCTTGGAAGTCCAACTCCAAAGCGGCGCAGCCAGAGTTTTTCCTCTTGCCTGTCGTTTCTCCTCCTTCTCACAGTTTTCTCCTACTCAACACCATGGGCCAGCCGATTGTAATCTGCCGACAGCAGACCACAGATGCGCGTCAAAAACAACAGAGAAGAGCGTGTGGAGAGTTGTTATTACACTTGGAGCATTTTTTCGAGAGGGAGAGAGAGGGCGAAGTGTGGGACTCCCAGCTGCTCCTTCCTCCGCTTGACTCCTCCCTTCGGTTTGCTCCCTCCTTTACTCACTGCCTCCCTCCTTTTTTTTTTTTTTTAGTTTGTGCACCCCTTTTATTTTTCTTTCAGTCACTCTTTCTTTGTGGAAGTACTTTGGATCCGTTGTTGTTCCCATTTTTAGGTTTTAAGTAAAGGGCGGAATTTGAGTCGTTGGGGCCAAATCTTGTTAACCGTAGATCTTTCTGTGTACTTTCCTGATTCACTTTTCCAGAGTTTTTCCGTTTGCAAATGTTTATAATATAAATGTTTAATTGCACCTTGAGTTTATGATAAAGATATATATTTATACAGTGATCAGGTTAAAAAAAAATGGAACCAACACAGTTAGATGGATGGAAAGTTAGTAAAAACAGATGACGAGAATAAACCAGCTACAATGGAAGAATGAATGAATGAATGAATGAATGAAACTTGCTACAATGGGTGGACGAATGGATGGAAAGCTAATTGGATGGAATGAAGCCTTGAAGTAAAATTATTTTTGCATACTTCTTCTTCTTTCTTTCCAAAACCTGAAAAATACTCTAAATCAAATTCCAGATTGTCTTTAAGTCATCATTTCTCACACTTAATGTTGGTAGTTTTTATCCGAGTACAAAATGTCCAAAAGCACAAAATGGTGTAGCGACAAAGTGACCAACAGCTGCACACTTTACAATAACAATAACGAATACCAGTAAAACCAGGAAATGATGAAGACAGAGTTATCTTGTTATTTCCTTGACTTACTCATCTGGTCTGAATTTGGTCAAGAGGTCCAAAGTTTAGCAGCTGAAAATGGACTCAGTAGAGTTTGTAGGGAACAGTCAGTCTAACCCATTATGCTTGCAAGCAGGATAAATTGTCATTGATTGATTATTTCACATTTCTAGTGCTTAAAATGTGACTCCAGCACACTAAGAAGCAGACAAAAGAAGAAACTAGAGATATTACAACAGCGTTAAATTCTTTTCATATATGCTAATAACTCAATTTAAAGTAGCTTTTTATCTTCTTAAACATAAATAGAGACAGGAAAGTTTCAAAATATGTTGGCAATGAGAGAAATCGATTTCTCTGTTGACGCTGAAGAGCAGCTTGGTTTGCTTGTGCCTTGGGCTGGCTCTGGAAGAACATATCACTGAAACATCCTCTTCAATCATTTTGAAAAAAAGTTGACTAAATGGACAAAGCACAATGCAATGAATTCAAATTATCATCAGCAGATATGCTTTTCCATGAAAATACAGTTGCGTGAGTATATTGTGTTTTTATTTCAGAATTGCACTCAATTATAGACAAATAATGAACAAACTTACCTGCTAGTTTCACCCCTCAAATGCACTTTAATCATCACACACAGCTTCTCGTGTTCATATTTGTTTAAGAAGAAAAGACGTACTTATTGTGCCGTAAGTTCACATTTAATCGGGTAGAAAATTCTTAGCAGTTATAAGCATACAAAGAAATGTCTTCGCAGCTTGTTAGCTCTGTAAACATTCATAATTTAATGCTTACAAACCCGATCGCTTTTGGAAGAGCTTGTGCTAGAATCACATTTTATCCACACTGTCATTTCTCAGTAACTCCTCCTGCCTCCTCCTTCCAGATTCTGCTGCGTTTTGGGTTTAAATGCTGGAAAACTAGAGAAATAAATACAAGACACATTTTTTTTTTCCAGTTGTCACCTTCTTAAGCCTGTCATCCCAAGTGCTATTTATTAAAATAAACATTGTCAATAAATGTCAAACAATCAGGGATTCATAATATTCAAAATACACCCAAAGTGGTTTAGCTGTTCTCTGGCCAATTAAGATTATTGAATAAAATTAAACCTCATCCACCAGATTTACTACGAAAGATTGCAAAGTTAGTTAGTTAGATTTATGTGTCAATAAATCTCTTATTCGCTGAAAATATTTGCTTATCTTTATGACTTCAATTTTGTTAATTTTACCCAAAATCATCATTTCATTTATCATTTAGTTTATTTATTCTGTAAATTTTATTTTGATAAGCATCAAGAAATCTACCAGTGTCAGATTTGCTTAGCTCTGTCCAGAGTTTGAAAACTCAGAAGTGCTCAAGCAGCAAATCTCTGTTGTGGTCTACAGTTGGGATTTATGCACCTTTAATAGGATCAGAGCCGTGTTGTTTCCAAACTCTGGCTCATTTTTATGTTCCTTTGTGTTAAAAAGCCAACCTGAAGCGACTCGTTCTAAAAGAAATAATCACTGGGAGGAATGAGGAACTGAGTAAGACAACAAATCAGAATAATTATTTACGCTGTCATATTTTGCCTTTTTAGGTGCTGACATGGATCCTTTCTTTAGAAACCGTCCGAATCAGATATTTTTATGGCAAATATTCTATGCTTTGGCACACAATTATTTTGCTATTATTTATTTCAAAATGAAGTTGTTCCATTCCTCCCCTTGTGCCTGTTCTCCGTCTCAGTCCCAATAGATTCCACCTGTTCATGGGGTCAGTGGGGTGTTTAAAAATGAAGATAAACGAAGGACACATATATACAAGTCTTGATTGTCAAAATTGTATTTTGACAATTTCTTTATTAATCTTAGCTCTACCTTCAGTTCATTATTCTGTTGTTTGCTACTTGGACTAATTTATACTTCCTCAGTTTGCTCCCCTTCTCAGCTCTTTTATATCTTCTCATCTCTCCTCTGCCTGTGCTGTCCCTCAGCTGCGTTCACTCCTCCCTGATTTGCTCTTCTGGTTCCTTTGTCACTTCCACCTCTCTTGTATTTGTGCTCTCTAGTTGGCATTATGCTCCATTATTTTTCCTCCAGTTTCACGTCGTTTCTGCTCCTGTCCTCTGGTCATTGCCCCGTGTCTTGTGAGTCACCGGTTGTCGCCTAATGTGAGTCATCACAACTTTCCTGCAGTTCTGCTCTGGGATTCTTGTGAACTGTTGTGAAATATAAAAGTTCCTGGCCAGAAAAGAATTTTGTTCTTGTTCCTTACACTCTGAGTAAAAGAACACACTCTATATATTTCAGAGTATGCATTGGCCTTCGACACAAGGACTGATATTTTCCAGGAAATTTCCACAAACTGTTGTTTTAGTGCTGCTGGAGAATGGTAACGACATTAAGACCCAGTGCCTTCTGTAAAAATGCTTATAAATGACAGTTTTACCCAAATATGTATTGATATACACAGTGGAAATTGTGTTGGCACTACTGCAGAAGATAACCTCTACAGTCTTCCTCATCTGATTGCTACATCCACTGTACTAACAGTTATTGGATTGGCTGCTTAACATCATCCAGTAGCGTATAGGATTGAAGATTTTTTTATGAAGTTATCTCTGCTCCTAATATTGATAATCAATGATCGCTGAGAAAGGGGAATAAAAAGACAATTTTGAACTTAAGTTGTTTTTCTTAATGAAACTGGTAAAGACTGTATAAAGCCCAAAGAGATGCAATTATGCAAATTTTAAAATATCTTAAATCTTAAATTGTTATGCATATTAATGTGCATTGCTCCAGCAGAGCAAATAAAGTATAAATGGAAATAAAAATGGCATCATTAACAGTCAGAACAGATTTGACTCCCATGTTGGTTTAAGAGGCCTACAGCTGTCTCCCGGGTCGCCCTTTAAGGTGCTGCGGTTAAACACAGGAAAGCTGCTCCTGTAGTGGTTAGGTGTGTAATCAATATACATGGTCAATATACAGGGAAATTATGTGATAAGAGAGGTCTGTAGGGCACTGGTTCAATCAATGAAGAGGTGGGGGTTTAGGGAGGAAAATCAGCCTGTTATTCGTTTAACCGGGATTTGAATGCGTGTGTTTGTGTGTGTGGCTGTCAGGTTAAGTCCATCGGGACAAGTTAAGTCTATTTGTCTTTATTTTTGACACATCACTAATCAGACACTTTGGCAAAGGAAGAAAATGAAGTTTTGTAACTAATTTCCTGATGATTGTTGCGTTTATGAAGTCAGCGCTGTCTAATTGAGGCCTTAATTAGTCACAGCAAGAGATTTTCTGTCGCGTCCGTCAACATCTTTGTCGTCAATAAAAAGTGTTTGATTTTGACTTTGTCACATCGGGAGGACTTTTTTTTTTTTTGTTTCTGTCATCGTCAGAGGCCTTCCAGTGGCGTTAACCTGCCTTGAACTTTTTCAGTCACTTTTTTATTGGAATTTTATCTGATAAATGAAATAGAAGTGGGTATCAACACAGAGGACAGCAACCATGCAGGCTCCCACTCATACCTAAGGGTAATTAAGAGACACCGGTTTACTTATTAGCCATGTTTTTTGACTGTGGGAGGAAGCCGGAGTACCCGAAAAACACCCACAAATGCTCAGGGAAACCATGCAAACTCCACGCAGACAGGATTCAAACCAATGACCTTCTTGCTGCAAGGCAACAGTGATGCCAACTCCTCCACTTTAAAAACAACTGAATATAGCAAATAAAAATGTTCATATAAAAATGGAAAAACACTTTCCACACATGATGCTGCCACTACCTTGTTTTAATGTGTTTCAGATAAAGTGCTAGCTTTAGAACAATGCTTTAACCCACACTTCCACTGATTCTGTGAAGATTAATATCATCCCCACAGCATGATGCTGCCACCACGTCTGACATTTTTAGCATTATATCTTTGACCTGTCTGCTATTTTCTTTGGTTTTTATTCACTTCCCTAACAAACCTCAGAAGCTTTTACAAAGCTTCTGCACTGATGATGAGGTTAAACTGCTTACTAATTAGGCCGATTTTTACTGATAAAAAAAAATCTAAAACCATTCACTATTTGCCTCCACCTTAGAATTTTGCTACATCATAAAATAAAATCATTTTATCAACGTGTCTAAATTAAATATTCCATGGATTAAATAGTCTACAGTTGCAGGGGATCATCATTGATAGATCCAAACTGATTAGTAGTTGGCCGCACAATCCCAGAAAGTGTTTATATTTGCATGTACATAAACGGCTCAATGGACTCCAGTTGCGTCTGTTACCACAGGAAGTGGAGCCTGAGAGAGGAGACAGTCCAAGGTGTTCTGTAAGACACAACTAATACTCCTGTCAGTTTGTCAGACAGTGCTCATCTGGCCTGGACTACACAGAGATAAAGTCCTTGTTATGAATCTCCCAAAGAGGAGCCGAGGAACGTGGTGGGGGAGGGAGAGGTGGGAGAGAACAAGAGGGCAAAAGAGGAGAGGGGGAGCGAGGGAGGGCGTTGCACATGGGCATCAGTAGGGTTAGCGGCTCCCGAAAGCATTTCATCAAAGAGGGCCAGGATCCTGGGGATTGAGATTCTGCCTGGAGGCAAGTAACCATTGGTCTCCCAAGAACACACTCACAAAGTACGACTCGCAGAGCCAAAGCACACATCAAAAGCACCTCTGCAGCCAAAGCGATTCTGGAGGAGAAAGAAAGGGGGTTCAGGTCTGGTCTTGGGCCTCCTTTAAGCCGCAGATCTCACCCCAATTAACAAGGAACTCCTGTTTGTTCCAGACCCTGAGATCCTGCAGACAGGGAGGTGCCCCAGCTACAAGGTAGACACTCGCTCTTTTTGTCCCCTTCTCCTCTCACCACATCCAAGAATATGACAAACATCCAGCACAATCAGCCCCGAGATCAGAATCCGAAGCGTCATGCTGCTTTCTGATATTATGGCCGGTTGACGGAGCGTGCCTTCAGTTTCAGATGACCTCGCTGAAATTGTATGTGGCGCTCGGGCCCGTCCGCGTTCGTTGCTCGAGTAACAGTAAATCAATACGTGGCAGAATGTTGTGCAGGCATTTGGATTCTCGCCTTTAATTTTGACCCTCTACCCCTCTTTGGACAGATGTCACAGAGAAATGGATACAGCAGAACGGGGCACATAATATCCACACAGATGTGACCGCTGGAAATGCACCGGCTGCATGAAACGGAGCAGGGAGGGAAGAGTCTTCAGTCCGAAACAGAAAAGAACGAGCTAAAATCAGCAAAACACAAGATGCATCAAACCTTCATTTACTGCTCATATTAGTATGTTTTTACAACACCTAGTATTCCAGCTGTTTTTTACAACATATAGAAAATGTTGACATTGGATTAATAAAATCTTTTCGCTAAGTTATTTTCCAAGACTCTAAATTCATGTGCTTTGCCTGAAAAAGTTCAGAAAAATAGTTGCTGGTTTGAAAAAAGTATCAAAATGTGAATTTTCACAACTCAAAATTAAAGGCGAGAATCCAAATGCCTGCACAACATTCTGCCACGTATTGATAGTAAATCCCTGAGAAATACTAATTTCTCAGGGATTTACCTAGGAGTG
The DNA here is from genome assembly GCA_903067095.1 of Girardinus metallicus. Lineage (NCBI taxonomy): Eukaryota > Metazoa > Chordata > Actinopteri > Cyprinodontiformes > Poeciliidae > Girardinus > Girardinus metallicus. Next base: position 1,331 of record CAEGAE010030686.1, on the reverse strand, counting down.
TGCTTAAGGCCTGATTTTTTAGTATTTTTGCCTAAAAAGATTTTATGCAGGTTTTAATTTGGATCTTGGCTCACATTTTTTTTGGTCCAATACCTGAGTATTTTTTAAGGATTGTATTTGCTAAGTTGAGTCTGATCATAAGCACTTTCTTGTGTTTTTTGCTGTTTTTCGTCACACTTGAATATTCATCCAACCATCTATTGTTTATACCTGCATATCATTGCAGAGTAATTGGAGGAGCTGGTCGTGTTTCCAGACTGTCAGAGGAAGCTGGAGTACCCAGAGAGAACCCATGCATGCCAGTTTGTGCTTTCAACTGGTACCTATACTCTAGCATGTACACTAATATTTTAGTAATCGAGTGATCTATCGATTATTCTTACGATTAATCGAGTACTCGGTTAAAAAAAAAAATAATAAAATAAAATATCGGTAAATCTGGCACAACACCTGTGTTACTATCAGATATCAACATCAGTCCAATTTTTCATATTTGAGCTTCCCTAACAGCTACTTTTCCGAAGTTTAAAAAAATTAACCCGTAACAATAATAGCTCACTTTCTAAGTTAGCCTGAAGAAAAGTTATACAAGGATCTGAAATTATATTCAATTTAATAATAAAGAGGCAGGCTCACAAATACGCTTATAAAAAATGTCTATACTCCAGCTTTTAGTTTATGTATTCATCTTCAGTCAGTTTAATAGATGAATTCTCACCTTGCTCCATACATGTCAAGCTTTGTTTTTGAGAATAAGGGGAAATGTCGCCTGGAGTGGAGGGGCAGATGGGGGTGGAGGGGAGGAAATAGACCAGACGAACGTAAGTCTAAAACCTAATGTGGGGACGGACGGACGTAATAACCGTGGGGGTGGGGGGGTGGTTCTTACGTGTGTTCTCCCGCATTATAAGTAAATAATGCGGGATATTTACTTATTTTCTTAGTGTGACCTTAGTCCGTCACACTAAGAAACTCGTGTACCGCCACGATGATTTCCACCACCAGTTTGTTCAGACCGGGATGATATGAAATGTATTGTGCGGTTCGTCCGTAAAGCTACACTTATAGACTATAAGCACCAACCACTCAGCCGCCTGCAGTGTTCAGTCTATCCGCTCCCCTGTATAAATAACGCCTCTGCACTCGCTCTTCTCACCGCTCGCTCTGAACCGGCAGTTCCCGGAGGAGAAAAGCTGCCGTAACTCCAGGCATCGCGCCGGTCATTTTGAGGATGCCTACTGGTCCCCCCCCACCCCCCCCCCCCCCCCCCCCCCCCCCCCCCCCCCCCCCCCCCCCCCACCCAACACCACCCCCCCACCCACCCCCCACCA
>CAEGAE010030684.1:0-72165 GCA_903067095.1 Girardinus metallicus | reverse complement strand
CATCCATCCTAAACCATCCATCCATCATCCATCCTAAGCCATCCATCCATCCTAAACATCCATCATCCATCCTAAGCCATCCATCCTAAACATCCATCATCCATCCTAAACCATCCATCCATCATCCATCCTAAGCCATCCATCCATCCTAAACATCCATCATCCATCCTAAGCCATCCATCCTAAACATCCATCATCCATCCTAAGCCATCCATCCATCCTAAACATCCATCCATCCATCCTTAACCATTCATCCATCCATCCAACCATCCATCCTAAACATCCATCCATCTGTCCGTCCATCCTTAACTATCCATCCATCCATCCTAAACCATCCGTCCATCCATCCATTCTTAACCATCCATCCATCCATCCATCCATCCATCCTAAACCATCCACCCATCCATCCGTCCATCCTAAACATCCATCCATCCATCCATCCATCCATCCTAAACCATCCATCCGTCTGTCCATCATCATCCATCCATCATCCATCCATCCATCCTTCCATCCTTAACCATCAATCCATCCTAAACCATCCGTCCATCCATCCATCCATCCTAAACCATCCATCCATCCATCCATCATCCTAAGCCAGCCATCCATTCATTCATCCATCCATCCATCATCCATCCTAAGCCATCCATCCATCCTTAATCATTCATCCATCCATCCAACCATCCATCCTTAACCATCCATCCATCCTAAACCATCCATCCATCCTTTCATATATTTTATTATATATAATTTTATTGAATTATGTTGATATTTTCATTTTCATTTGTCTTTATTGAATAAACCGTTTTAGTTTTCGCGTTTCGTACAGGTGTTTAGTTTCTCTTTAGTTTCTCTGGCTGTAATTGAAACCGTCTCCCTGCTGGACTCTGGTTGTTAATTGTATTGAACTCAAACCACTTTTCACTTCCCTGACACTTTCTTCAATAAAAGCACTTCCTTTCCGTTTAATTACTCCCGTAAAGAAAAAACAACAATCAACCTCTCCTAAGTCTACACTCTAAATCACCTCAGCTCAGTTTAATTGTGATTTGCTTGTGTGGCAAAAACTAGAAAACCTCTACAGTTTCTTATAATTTTTGAAGAAAATTTAAACAGATTATGACATGATTTGCAGAATGACGACTTCTAAAACATGATTTATTTTATAGTTTTGTTACAGTAAAAAGTTCCTCCTTTCTAAGTAACTCAGAGGTTTGTTTCTGTTGTTTACGTTGATGCTGTTATTTACGGTCTTTGTGTTGAGCAGCCGGGTTGTGGAACATTTCTGTCAGGATTTATGTGGGCTGAAGAGGCTCGTGTTGCTATTATGCAGGAGCTCCCAGAACAGAAACACTCCAGGTTGTTTGTTTTTCCGCAGGCTCTTCAGATGTCCCTGCATCCATCCAGTTTTCTGCGTTTCCATTCTCACGGTTGTCATAAGAGCCCAGAAACATGAGAAAATGCTTGTGGTGGCAGAAGAAGAGCGACAGGTTGTAGGGACAAGTGCGCTGTCTCCCTGACAGCAAATGGATCCAATTAGACGGCCGTCTTTGTGCCAGAACCTCCTGCTTGTCTCAGTTTTCATTCAGAGGCTCATTTGGACTTATAATCCACTTTGGTATTAACTCAAGCACTCACTGCTTCATTTTCAGGTTTTCTGCTCCGTTTTTTCACTTCAGTTTTTCATAAATTTATTTCTTCTCTACGGGAGTAAATTTGTGCCAAAGTTTTGGGACAAATTGGACCTTTAGTTTGACACCTGTTTTAGATAAAAAAAACAGTAGTGTGTACTTGTGAGGTGAAGGGAAACTTACTACCACAAAATCTTTTCAAAGAAATAAAACAACTTAAGCAACTCACAATGAATGGCTAATAAAGTAAAACAAACAAATCCAGAATCATTTTTAAAGAATCCTACAGCAGACGCTTCCCAGACTTTATTTATAAATTATGCAATCTCTGAAAATATGCAGGTTCTCTGGGGCGACATGTGAAATATAAGAACGAACCCAGCGAGTCGCTGGTTGCCATGGCGACTTCCCTCTTTATTTATGGAGCAAACATGAAGCGGAGCTCAGAGTACGACTCTGTAGCAGAAACTGAGCTGAACACAATCAGCCACTGAGCAAAAACTAAACTTTTCTTCTAAAACAAGCATCTTACAGATAGATGTTAAAAATCTGGTTTTGGTTTTGAGGAAAATTGACTCAAATGTCCTAAATTATGTTCTGATTAGCAAGTTTTCTGCAGGTACACACCATAAAATACAAACAAGCCCTTTTTGTGGTCCCTTAACTGCATCTGGGTTTAATTATTTAACTTTAATGACTAATATTGCTAGGAGAGTAATATTACTACAGCGGAAAACCAGCTTCCCCTCTCTACCAGATTAACTTCTGTTTTTATTGACTTATTTTTATTCATATTTACACTCACTTCTCTGGTATTTTTTTCTTGAGGTACCCTCTCCAATTTATTTTCTTTTTTTAGACACATCTATAGACATAGATAACTCTGTGGGAGCAAAAGTGACTTGCCTTATTTTAAGAAATGGTGGTTACCTTTTTGTACAGTTTGTTTTATATGTACAATAGTCTCATGAATGTACAATTTGTAAATAAGCAAATAAAGTTTGGGGGGAAAAAGAAAAAAGCTAGTTTTAATTTAATACCATACAATGGTGGGGAAATTGCAAACGTGAATTTGTAAATTATTTTTTCCCCAACTTATGCAAGGATATTTATATAAATTTGGATGCTGCAAGGAAGAAATACGTATCTACTTTTAATGTGTATTGATTTATAAATTGTGCATATTTTAATTTATAGTTTTTATTATGTGAATTTGGGGTTTACAAGCTTGTTTATTTTGATTTATAAGTTGGATGTACTTTAATGAATAGAAATGGCCATTCAGGGACTGGAATTGTGAATTAGCTGTAGCATCTGCATTAGTATCTGCATTTACATTAAAACATTCACAAAACTTTTCCTGCCTCTCACTAATGATGAAAAAACACAATTTCACAACTGTGAATTAAAATCACACATAAATAGTTTGTTCACAAAAACTTGCTGCGCCGTCATCCTCCTCCTGCCACTTCCTGCTTTCTTCTTCATGGCTTCCGCCAGAGGAAACATCCAGTTGTTGATCATGTGACTCCTGTGGTGTGAAAAAAGGGTTTCCATTGCAGCTTTGTGCAATAGCCCATTTTCGATACAGCGGCAAAACTTTTTAGCAAAAAAATTGTGTTTTTATTTCAAAATTTACATTTTTCCATTAAGCTAGTTTCAGTTTTATTGTTAATGGAAATGCTACTTACAGACTTCTTCTGTTTGTGTGCATTGTCCCTGTCAAAAAAAAACTAATAAATTAAATAAACCTTTTACAATGTTTTGGCAGCAAAATCAAAAATCAGGGTGAGATAATAGTAATTTTTTTCTAAAGTTTTTGCTCCTTTGGAGACCATTGTGTCTTAGAACATGTGTTCCAACATTTAGGGTAAAAATAAATCAACCCAGTCACTCGCCCAGCAGAAGAAAACCCACTCATTTGCTCAGATTTCTCACCCCTGACACACCGCTTCTCCACACTCACACCGAGCAGATGCACAAAGGGCAGCAACTATTCCAGCTCTTTCTGTTCACACACTCCCTCTGAAGCCGTCCACAACAACAAGTGCGACTTTCGCAGCTTCGGCCGCTGACACCGACTGCAGATGAGGGACGAGCGGCCTGTTCCTTCGCTAACTTAGTCATCTTATTGCAGGGAACAGAGCGCTCATCATCATCTGGTGTGAAAGTTGATAAGAAAAGAAATTGCACTGACAACGAGACATGAATTGTGTTTGTCTCACATGTGAATAAGCGGCTTATTTTTGGACCAATTCAGGGTTATTTGTTGAAAGGGAGGAGAAAGTGGTTAGTTTTATAGAAGAAATTTTCTCAAGGTAAGCATAACTGAATGATTTGGGTTTATTTTTACACTCGGAGTCAAGGTCTGCACTCAGCTTCTTGTGAGGAAGGAGCTAATCTGTCGCGTAGCAACACCTCCCACTCCTGCATTGAAGCAAGAGCAAGAGAGGATGTGAAATAACAGAGGAGAGTTTAGGGGGGGAAATTGGGGAAATTTATCAGTGCAAAGCCTGAGGAGTGGACCAAGAGTCTTAAAACATTAAAATGCTTTTATAAAAATCTACATGGAGTTTATGTATCACACTGTCAGCTCGGTTTTTATCCCAGTATTTGCACATATATCTTTGCACATATTTTAGGAATGTGCAAAGAAAGCTCAATTTTAAAAATCTATCATGTTGAGTAACTGCTTCTCCCTGAAGCAAAACCTATTAAATAAATATATTCTATAGGAAATTGGGCTTTTGATCCAGGACAACATTATTCTAAAGGCACAAAAAACTCATTAAGAACAAATTCATTCATAGTTTATCACTCTTGAACTCTTAATTTGTTTATTACTCAACAAATGGCTGTTTAAGGATTCAGTTCAAAATCCACATTTAGAGTTGCACAGCGACTGAAAAGAGGCACAATTTATAAATTTTATAAAGGAGAAGCAGTTCTGCTTCAAAAACACAAAATCATACCAAGAATGTTTGTCTAGTTTCTAGTGCAAATATCATATATAGCACATTAAATGAGACAAAACAAACTTACATTTATCTTTTTGGCAAAATATAAGAACTTGATTGGCAACAGTTGAGTTGCCAATCAGCTCAACTGCTTGTTGATATGAAAAAAACTTAAAGTAGTACTTTTAAAATTTTGAATGCTGAAAGTACTACTATCACTTGTAACAAGGGAAAAATGTCTTGTTATAAGTGAATCAATCCGCCAATTTAACTAGTACTTTTTCATCAATATTAATCAATCAAGTTTGTTTGTACAGCACATTTCATAAACAAGGAAATGCTTTACATCATAAAAAAAGAATAAGAAGTCATAAGAAATAATTATTGACTCAAAACAAACTCCTACGTCTTGCTGAAAAGTTACTTTTCAGTTAGTTTTGTGTTATTTCACATTTACTTAGACATTTGCTCTCAAAACTAAACAAAAATTACTTGGTAAGGTTTTGTGTTTGTGCAGTGCAAAAAGAGAAAATCTGACGGGTAAAATTTTACACCTAAAATTTTGTTGTGGCAAAGAATAAAATGAAAAAGATCAAAGATAAAAGACGTTTGTCAAATAAAAAAACTATAAAAACAGTATTTTAATTTTATAAATTTAAAGAGTCAGTATTATATGTTTTACAGGCACATGGAGCCATTTTATAGCACAATCAAGTAACTATTTAACCGTCAGTTATAAAAACATTGCACATATCAAACATAACTTCAATGAGATTTGATGCCTTGAAATTGGGCCTCTGTCTCTTTAAGAAGCTCTCGCTCTTTCCGACACGTTATCACAGCAGTTCTTTGTTAACTTTCCTGATACGTTTCTGGAAACAGAAATCATGTTTTCATACTTCTCTAGACCTGGAAGGGTTTCTCTACACAGTCTTTAACAATAAACATTGTTATTATTTATTAATAAATCTGGTTCCTCCATGTTTCAAATGTCGCTGGAGTCTCACCATATCTCTGCTCCGCTTGATCACATTCAAGCTGATGAAGTTCTGCCAGAGAGATTTGGATCACAGCAGCTTGAACCAACAGTAATTAAAACAAGAAGCATCATTTATTTGTTTTTCTTTTTTAGTAAGAGGAGATAAAATAAAAAATGTTGCTTCCTGTTGCTTAATGATATAACAAGGTCAAGGAATAAGAACCAATATGCACTTTGATGGTTTGGATCTCATTAAATTATTTGCACTTATAGCAGCAGTGATCTGTTAGTAAAACTGCACTCTAACATGTGCAGCAAATTAAATTATAAAAATGAGGTTTCAGTAAAGTCTTATCTAAAGAACAGGATGAAATGCCAAATTTTAAGTAGATATTTTCATACTCAGTTCAAAAATACTTTATTAATCCCCAAATTCTGTTTTTTTTTTTTAATTTCCAGAGTTTATTATTTAATGAAAGGTGTCGTTTACAATGTGTTTTATTTTTTCTATCTGCTGATTTAGATTCAGATTTAGGTTTCTTACATGAATTAATATTGTTTTCCATGCTGGAAGCCACATTATCTGCAAATACGCTGCAAAAACACAAAATCTTACCAAATATTTTTGATTTAGTTTCTACTGCAAATATCTTAGCAATAAACTTGAAATAAGACAAAACTAACTTACAAGTAACTTTTCAGCAAGAAATAGGATCTTATTTTAAGTAAATAATTCCTCAATATTGATCAAAAAGAACTGGTTCCACTGGTGGATTGTGGAACTTGGTATTTTATGAGTGGAACAAGTAGATCAGTATTTACTTAAAACAAGCTACTATTTAGTGATGGAAATTTGCTTGTAAGTTAGTTTTGTCTTATTTTGAGTTTTCTAAAATATTTGCACTACAGAATAGATCAGAATTACTTGGTAAGATTTTGTGTTTTTGCAGTAATCTGTTTTATGTTGAAGGCGATAGCTTTGAGTTAACATATAAAGACTCTTTCCACACACACACACACACACACACACACAAAAATCAAAACAAGAAATGTTCTTTGACATCATGACTCCTCCATCTTTTCTCACTGTCTGAGGTGTTAGTTCTTAGTTTGGATCTAAACATGATGCAGTCTTGGAAAAAAATATAAAAAACAAACTGAAATGTGAACAAAACATTGAGATTAACAGTTTTCTCTCTCTCTCTCTGTTTTTTTTTTTTTTTTATTCTTAGCGGTTTGTCTTGTTTTCAAAGTGCGAATCTGACACATCACACCAAGTAAAATTAGTCATGGCTGCTGTGTGAATCATCAGCTCATTCAGTTTCCGTATGGCTTTATTTTTCTTCTTCTTACATCTCATTTTCACTAGAATCATCCAAAAAGTGTTTTTAAAGAACGATTGTTTATTAAATCAAGATAATTATGGATAACTCTAAACAATCAGAGGCTTCTTCTGATTCGCTGTACCACACAGACCTCTGCAAGAGACCCCCTGTTTTCCCTCCAAAATGTTGTCATTTTACAACCATAAACTTTAAGGAATTTACTGATATTTAATGACTTTATGAGTCTTCAGGCAATAAGTTGCCCTTTTTATTTCAGGGTATCAGGCTAGTTCCACTGGCAGAGCATTTCACTTTTAAAAATAGATTTTATAGGTGAAATAATCTGCCAGGGGAGCTAGTATTTTTTAATCTATCAATATTAAAGAATTATTGTTGACCGTTACTTGTAATTAAGATATTTGTACCGGAAGCTAGACAAAATTTCTTAGTAATAATTTGTTATGGATTTTTCTGCATGAAACAAATTATACAGTCATTGTGTTTTTGAAGTGACAGTAAAGAGAAAACAACGATGCTACATAACATAGTTGGCTTTCCAGCCTTTTTGTCATTAAACTGCAAAAATAGTGTTAATTGCATTAATTAATAGAAAGTGTAACTGTTTTTAGCGAAGTTATACAGTTTTTCTTTATAAATCATCAGGTACCGGGAAGACATGTCCCTTAGATTAAGTCAGTTTTTGATTTATTTGTCCACCGTCACATTTTTGTCTGTATTAATGGGTGTGTGCCCGCAGCAGACTTGCTAATGCTCACATTTTGGGGGTATTTCGTTGTTGAATCGGATGGATAAACAGACTGAGCCTCTCAGACGCCCATCCTCACTGCTGCTCCTCACCTCCCGCCTTTTTATCCATCCGTCCGCCCTCCCCCTCCGTGAAGCCTTGTGCCTTTTCTCTTCTCGTTTCAATATTGGGTTTATTTTTAGCTTTCGCTGAACAGAAGTTTTTCAACCTGCGCTCTTTGAGTTGTGTTGAAGTTCTCTGTCTCCCCAAGGTCTCTGGATTATACTTAGAGTCTCAGGAGAACATGGGGACAAAAGGCTCGGTAAATAGCCTTGGTGGGTTTTATTAAGGCTGCTTTTGTGACAGGCTGAATGAGCGTCCAAACTCAAACATAAGGTGGAGATGTCTAAGATCCGCTAAAGTTTCCAAGGTAACGCGCTCACGTTCACACAGCAGGTCTAAATGCTCGATTTTAAGCTGAATTCCTATTTGTTTGTTGGTTTTGCTAGTCGTGCTAAATGAAATGAGACTCCGGTGGTAACGGCTAACGCCGAAGTTAAATCCGCATGCGCAGAAAAAGAATGTCCGACGTCACACGGCTTCGAATTGTTTACGGAAGTAACAACGGATGCAGCCGTTCGTACTTGTCAAGTCTCCCGTTTTGGCCGGGAAACTACCGTATTTTACCCCTCTGTTCCGGCGTGCTACCGTATTAGTTATTTCCCGTTTTACGGTAGTGATCAACGGCATATCTACGGCAGTCGTTGGCCTTCTTCCTATCCGCTCTTACCTCTGACTGCAGTTTTCTTCGCACCTCCAACTCCCCCCGGGCTCCAACAAATAACGATTTCCCGTATTCTCAAGTCCCAAACTTGACAGGTATGACTGTTTATTTATAGATTTTAAATATTTTTTAAAAAGTAACAACAGCCGACGGTATTGTCACAATAGCATAGCAACGCTAACAAAACTAACAAATAGAAAGTACAACTACTAGCAGTAGCTTTTTGTGGAGCGTTGACCTCAATTTCTGTTTGGATCTAGTCGGAACCAGTAGTGGTCGTTCATGATTTCACAACCATAAATTTAAGTCATTATTTACGTCCTGATTTAATTTGCCTGGCTTTTTCTGATGATGTCTCACATAAACTACTTAAAGTCGGATGAAATGCAACATGAACGTTCATTGCAGATGCTTTGAAAACAATCAGATATGTTTCTGAATTAGTATCGCATATGGAAGTGGCACAGATCGGATTTATTTTTTAAGATGGTGAAAAAAAATCGGAAATGTTCTATCAATGGTATTGCGACCATTGATAGAAAAAAAAGTAGGAGTAAATTTTACAAACGTAAAAATATCTGACATCCAAAAGTAAAAAATAAATAAATAAATAAAAGTCTTCCTAAACTCAGAAAATTCCCCAAAGTCAAAAATGTTTGGTTTTGAGCTCAGATAATTTAAAAATTTTTATAGAAAATTTCTGACATAAGTCTCTAATGTTTGTGTTTTTTTTCTCACAAATTTTCAACTTCTTCTTTTTCTACAAAGACACACCATCATACATAACTCAGCTTGGAAATTATCCATATAAGCATTTTAATTACCTATTAACTCCTGCATATATTGAAACATTGATTGATTTATTTTATTTTAATGGGACAGTGCATAGTAATGAGCGCACAGTGTTGTCATAAATATACCATATTTAGCAAAAATGTTAATTTCCATCCAGAGTCGCATAAAATAAAAAAACACAATATACAAACATCCATACAATTTCATACATAAAAATAAGAAAAAAACTACTCCAACCCTATTTTAAGAGGCTTATATCAAAAATACAATTTTTTTTTAGATGTTTACAAAACAGTCACAAAAATAACAACTAAAACAGAAAAATCCTCAAACATGGTTAAATGATCATCATCATGGCGACTAACCAACCATTCATTTATATATGTCTGGAAAACTATCTCGACATTTAAACTGGTTCTGAGCCTCGTACTGTAACATACCAGCACAGACACTGGCTCTTTTCTCTATGACACTCAGTTGGTGCTGATGCGGGGTTGCCATGGTGATGTGATGTAGATGTGTTACATCATGAGAGACCTCCTAGCAGCAGATCTTTCGCTTCCTTTTTCTCCCCTCCATCGATAAGCTCTCAGCCTCCTTTTTCAGTCCAAAAGGTCAAGTGCAGATAAACTCAGGGGGGAAACACAGAAAGACAGAGGGGCACATTCTTTCAAGTGTTCGTTTCTCTAATCTGAGTCGACACCTGCAGCAGATTGATTGATGCGTTTTGCATAAGCGAAGCGGTGAGTGGGCTGACGTGAGGAGTGGTTTTAAAAGCCTAGTCCAAACTTACACGTCTATTGACCCTGTAATTTTAAAACCAATCACACGACTCCTTTAGTTCCCCTCTCGTGTTCCCTGCTCTTCCTCTTCCACTCACATTTCAAGCTGATTCATGGCCGGATGGAGCTTGTTACTCGTTATCAACTGGGGCTCATTCAATTCTTCCCAAAAAGACTCGTTTTCCATCCATCCGTTTGTCTGCCGCATTGGAAAAGACAAAAAAACAGCATCAGGCTGCAGATGAGATCGACAAAGCAATCTTTTAGGGCAAAATATTGTTTTTACTGTCATAATTAACCTTCTGAGTGTTATTAAAAAGCACATTTGGCTATAAATACCATAAACGGTGCAGTCCCCTTGCTGTCTGATTGTTGTGGAGGCTTGCTGAGCTTTCATTGGCAGGGCAGATTGTATCTATTTTTGGAGGTGTTTATGAGCAGATGTAAACATTCCTGTGGGCAATGGCGCAAAGTAACAAAATGCATTTGCTCAGTTTTAGTGCCAGACAGCAATAGGTTAGTGGAAAGATGGGGAATGCCACTATTAGCCAAATAAAAGTGTTTCCTGTTCTAAATATATCTTTATTTTAAGTGTTGCTTAAATTACTCCCTCACGGATTTCTGTCTTCTTTTTTGTCTCACCATAAGTTTCCAAAATTCGATTTAGCACAGAATATCCTCTTATCGTAATGAGGATACTGTATTTGTTTCTATTTCATTGTTTTTATGTTTTTGTTTTTTGTTTTAGTCATGTTATATTTATATTTAACGTGTAGTTTTGTCAAGATTCCTGTTCGGTAAGAAAGCTAACTCACCTCACTATGACCAAAACTACCTAGTGGTATAAATAAAGTTGATTGATTAAATATTCCACATTACGTAATTAGCCTTGTTGAATACAAAAAGCAGTTCTCTTAAATTCGCTGATCAGGAAAGCGCGATATTTTGTGCAAAAAGTAACTGCATTTGTTAAACAATAGCTGGTTAAACAGCCTCTCCGAGATTTCCACCTGACATGTAGAATCAAACTTCTTATGCCTTATGTCTGATGCTGAGTTCAAGTTGTACTCAAAGCTGGGAAATTCTGACTTTAAAGTAAAAAAAAATAAAAAAAATCAACTGGAATGTCATCCAAAGCCTACAACACTTTATCAGGGCTCCTGTAGATATATATATATATCTATATATATAGATATATATATATATATCTATATATATATATAAAAGAGTAAATTTCCACCAAAAAACACAGAAATAGGGATATAAATTTCAGAAATAAAAAACTTGGAAAGTTGCTCCAAAAAACTCTTTTGCAAATTACTTTTCTAAAAAAAAAAAAAAAAAGGACATTGAGGTTTAAAAAGATTAAAAATTTCACAAAAAACCTTGGAAGACGACAGGAAGTGATGTCACATCATTCTTTTTAATGACTTATCTCATAAAAAAACCATACCCACGTGTGATTTTAATTGTGTTTCTTATTTAATGGAAGTACCGAATTGCGAAATCGACATTAGTGGAATATTGACAAAGTTTTGTACACATTTGGAAACACAGCTAGTAACTTGCAGCATTCACTCCTCCTGGACGAACATGTAGCGACAGTAAAGAATCAGTTTACAGTTTAAAGTCACTGACTTTACAGCAATCGCTCATACCAAACATGCATGTAGCGACAGTGGAGAGGAAAAACTCCCCTTTCGCAGGAAGAAACCTCGACCTGAACCAGGCTTCCTACCCCAAAATCCTCATGGAGAAAAGTTATGTCTCAGAAAAAGAAGGTTTTGTAGGGGCCTAGTCAAAGTCTGGACTGAAATGTCATAAAATTGTTTGGAGAAACCACAAACAAGCTCAAGATCTGAAACTAAACCTTGCGCCTTTTCACACAGACACAACCTACTCCCTTTTCTTGAGCTAAAACTAAAAAAACACAATCCAAGAGACATAAAATAGTATCTGTGATTGGCATAAAGACATAATCATAAAGCTAATCAATCATTTCTGTCCTGTATTTGTTTTCTTATTATCTACTAAAATCTTGACTTCTGCAAACACTGCTTCTTTTGTCTTCTACTTGTCCTCTTCTTATTTTTACTCAAAAATACTCAGCTTAAATAACTACTTTCATTTCTTTGATAGAAACAACATATAAATAAATTAAATTTAAAACTTCACCAGGTAACTTTTTGAAAACTCTGAGCAGTAAAGTAGACAAGTCAAACTCCATTAATGTAGTTTTCTAAATGTTTTTTGATTACCTTTAAATGCACTCTGTTCTTTCCTTGAACCCGCCTCTTAAAAACGCCCCAGTAGCCATTCGAAAATATCTGTTGCACCATCACTTTGTGTTTTCCACATTCACAAATTCCTCTCTTCTCCAGCCTTCTGCTCCCTGCCATTCTCATACTTTTCACTTTTTTTTCTTTCTCTGTTATTTTTCTCAGGGCTGAATGTCTTTTCAGCATCGGCCTCTTTTGGCGCGCTACACCCACACACCCATAGCAACACGCCGTCGTCTCTTGGTAACAACATTTACGCAACGAGTGAAGAAACTGAAAATAAAATGGGCCTGGGTTTGGCTTAGAGTCTTTTATGGAGCAATATAAATAACTCTCCGCTTAACATGACAGTTGATGTTTCATCTGAAAAAAAAAAAATGTGTATTTTTTTCTGTTTTATTGATTTTCACCCTCTTTCAAAGTTCTCAGAATCCTGTATATTGTTCATAATCATTTCACTGTTAATCGCCTAATAGGGCCTCAAAATTCCCAGAACGTTTATGGCCAGTTCACATTAACCCAAAGCAATAAACACACACAGCAACTAAACCTCCAACTGAACCAGAATGATAAGCTAATTATTTACAGTTTTAACAAGAAGCTGACTGCTGGTGCATAAAGACTCTGTGAGCTGCTTTATTAGGACCTTGTTTTCAGTCAATAATTCCTCAATATTGATGAAAATGCAGTTGCTTAATATTAGCAGATTATTTAATTTATAACATGGGAAAATGTCTGCAAGTGAAATAATCTGCCAGTCTAACTAGTACTTTTTCATCAATGTTAAGGAATTATTTACTTAAACCAAGCTCCTGTTGCTGAAAACATACTGTAAGTTAGTTTTGTTTTAAAGTAGGCTAAAATATTTCCTCTAGAAACGCTTTTTCTCCCCCCTTAATTTCATGTTTTGCTATTTTTTGTGAATGATATCACTATATTTGTCACCCTCTTATATGTCTTTATGTAAATATCAAGAGGAGAGATTAGTTTCCTGCTCCAGGTCCTGACTAATTCACTAATTCATCCCTCCTCATTTCATGTATCGCCGCTCTCAGGTCCGGCAGAAACCGCTGACCGCTCTTTCCATAATGAACTAATCGAGGTACATTGGGTTGTGGGTGGAGGTAAATGACACTCCACCCCACTCCTCCATTCAGAAATATAAAGCCTGAAGAGGAAAGCGTGGAAAGCTTTTTGCAGCGCAATCCTGACAAAATGCATTGAATAGTAACTAACAGAGCATGACTGTAAAATGTGGAAAACAGTTTTTTCCGCCTTAATTTTTTCTAGTTTTGCATCAGAGATTAGCTCTTACTCCAGACAAGGTGCCAAAACTCAGAGTCCCGGGGTTTTACTCCCCGCTCTGCTGTCCCAAACTCTCCTCCCACTCATCCGTGTGGGCGCTGCCACTCGGAGCCTCTCGGTGCGAACGCCCACGCCCCGCTCTCAAATAAACATAAAAACAAGAATGCAGACAGGGGATGCGGGTGCAGACTGACTAATGTTTACATTTAAATGCTTTACTTGATTGCTGCTCTCGCACACACTCACACAAACACAAAGTATGAGCTGAGACAAGCAGAGGCCTTTGACTATGCCATTCAGAAGGGGTCATGTGTGTTTAATGTATTCTGTGGACAGTTTTCGCCTTTATTGGTTATTTGTTTGTTGTTCACCAGCAGCAAGTTACTTTGAGCCAAACTGTTGGCTCAAAGTCAAACTTCAGAGCTGAATTTTGATTTAATTTTCCTCTGGGATTAAAGCTGCAGGATGTAACTTTATAAAGAAAATGTTCTTTACATGTTGGTTGAAACTATTATCATATCGTGACAGTTTATGAGAAAAAATAAATCTCCTCTACCTTGTCCCTGAGCTAATATCGCTGACTGAAGAAACGCAGCCAAAATCAACCAATCAGAGCCAGGGGGCGGATCTTAACGCAGTCAATCATCCTCCTGTATGCGCTGCTAAATGTGCTAATGATGGAGAAACAACTTACCATTACAGGAACACCGCTTATCTGCCGTCATCGGTGGCTATGCTAACTAGCATAAGGACTCTTAAGATATGCTGACAGGGAGAAGTTGTAACAGTAAGGGTAAGGGATGAGCAGCGCCACAAGAGACTGTGATTGGCAGCGCAAAAGACTCTCCTCATAGCTCCGATTGGTTGTTTCTTGCTAACACTGGGAGAAGACAGGCAAACTTTTTAAAGTTTATCTGTGTCAGTGACAGTTTTAACAAATATTTTAAAATATATATTTATAACAGTTAGATGGTAAAGTATTTCTGGATTAAATTAAATTAAATTGAAGCGTTATCCTCAGGGTCACATCGTCCCTGTTGGTGCTCCTCTGTATTTAAAGCAAAGTTGATTAAACTGAGGTCCGGGGGCCATTTAAAGGCCCAGGACTGATTTTTGTGAGGCCCCCGCCAACCACAGTTAAAAATTAAATGAAACAAATTCGGACAAAACTACAACATTGAATTTGAAATCTAAGCGTTATCTTCCCAGTGTTCTGGTTTCTTTTTGTCATGGTAAATCGAACCTCATCCCGTGCTCTAAAACACACCTTGGTGCAAACAAATCTGATTTTAATTTCCGTGCTACAGCTTAGCGAGATGCAGTGTTTTCAAATAAATTCGATTTTTATTGCTGAGAACAAATTGAGCTAGAAATGATAATGCCTTTCATCTGAAAGGGATGAAAACTGAAAGGGAAAACTTCCAAACAAAAAAGTGATTATGTGTTTAATTAAAATAGTTCCTGCTTAGTTTATTGGTGAATAGGTAAAGAAGAACTGGTCTTTGTGAGTTGTGTGGGTTTAAATCTCAGATGCGATTGCTCAATATGCTCTTTTTTAATCTGTATATTTCCACTTTATTTCTTTGTTTTGCCTTGTTATGTATTTTTCATCACATTCAAGTGTTTTTAACATCCTTATTCTCTTTATGTCCTTTCCTTCTGTTGGATATTTTGGGTTTTCCATTTGATGTTCGACCTTTGACCCGTAATGAAGACCTCAGTTTTCTTTTGTTTTGCTCAGATATTTTTATTTTTCTGTGTAAACGTGGAAGCAGGCGATGACCGGACGGTGCTCCCCTCAAACCCGAACACAAACCTCCTCCTGCCCTACTGCACTCCGAGTCCAGCCTCTGTCGCCTCTGCTCTCCGTCACAGGAGAGAGAAAATCCTCACAGCTTCTCCGTCACTTTCTAAAGTCACCTCAGTGTTTCCTCCTACAGGTGTGTGTGTTTTCTGTGGGAAACGGAGGGGAAATGTGGGCTCAGTCGTCAACTGGGTTATGAAACCGGCACTGCTACCCCGGGCTGCTGCTATTTCTGGATCCTGCAGAGGATTTGTGCGGGATCTGCTGCCCCCTGCTGGCTGAAGTGACTCCGTTCCAATTACATAAAACAGAGGCTGTGTGAGTCATCATCCCCCCCGCTGAGGACAGATGGAGGTGTGTGTGGTGTTTGTGTGTGGGACTGGGCGGAGGAAAACAGCGGTGGACTCTTAAATAAGGGCTTCCCCCTCTCCCTCTCCCTCTCTCTCTCTCAATCTCTCAATCTCTATCTTTAACTTTCTTTGTTTTTTTACATTTTTTCTGGGCCAGGAGCTTCAGTTGCTGCTGTGAAACAGTGAGTGAGCAAAATGTAGCTATTTTTAGCTTTCAGTCTGCCTCTTACACAGGAGAAGTACATTTTAGACCATTAATGGCACAAAGAGATGCGATTAGTGGCAAATATCAGGCTGCAGATGAAGATTATAAATCTGCACACATGAGGATGATGAGCCGTAACAATGGTGCGGCACTCTAGTTTTTACTCCATCTTAATATTATTTAAATAAGCAAAAAAAAAATACCTAATTTTAGATATATTACAATTAATGTTCATGGTTGAACCATTAGCAGGTTACCTGCAGTTGAAACCGTAAACAGACATTTATTTTCTTCACTGTCTAAAGTAAAATTGGACTAAATTTATCTTGTTTTAGGTCAGTTAGAATTACCAAAATTATTTTATGTTTGCTAAATGCCACAATATTTATTAAAGCCCTCATACGGAATGATTACTGTCTCTTTAAACAACGAGGGAACGCCCTGATGATGATGTCATGGGTTTGGAAGCTTCTGATTGGCTGACTGACACAATTGAGTTAATTGCGCTGGTGATGGTAAAAGTCAAAAGGAATCAGCCAAAATATCAAAAAGAAACAATTTACGGATGTTTGAGGTCACTGTGTTCATCAGATCAAACAATTTTGAATCGATGAACGCAGCGGTTCAAAACGTGGTTCAAAATATGAATTATATTATACTAACTATCATGTTTCTGATGTTTTTGGTCTGAAATCTGCAGATTGATCCCATGGTTTCAAAACTGCAAAAGAAAAAACAAATCTGAAATTTTGAGTTTAAACTCAGAAATGTTCTACTTTCTTCAATTTTTTTCCTAGAACATTTCTGAGATGAAGCTCAAAATTTCAGTTTTTTGCTTAACAACTTTGACTTTTAAAACTCGCAAATTTCCAAGTTTTTTCTAGAAGATTTCTAAGGGTTTTGGTGAAATTTTTAATCTTTTTAAATCTCAATGTCCTTTTTTTTTTTCTTTCAGAAAATTTCTGAGTGTTTTGGAGCAACTTTCCAAGTTTTTTATTTCTGAAATTTATATCCCTATTTCTGTGTTGTTTTTGAGTAAATGTACTCTTTTTTATATATATATCTACAGGAGCCCTGATAAAGTGTTGTAGACTTTGGACTACATTCCAGTTGATTTTTTTATTTTTTTACCTTAAAGTCGGAATTTCCCAGCTTTGAGTACAACTTGAACTCAGCATCAGACATGAGGCTTTTTTTCAATTAGCTGCGCTGGATCCGCTACAAACTTCCACAGTTTTCCATTACTTTATGTTTGCCTGTTCAAGAAATCTCAATAAAATACTAAAAATGTTTGTTGGTGAGAGACTGCTATTGATTAAATGATCATATAACTGATATATATTTAGTTCCACCAATAAATAACAGCAGGGTTTTAATGAAAGCATTCTGGTTATGATACACAGATATAAGGAGTATTGTTTTATTTGAGTTCAAATCTTCAAAAATATAAAGTACAAAATGACAAACCCCGAAACAACAGAGAAGTAGCACAAACACAGATAATGAACAGCGGAGGAGGTGTGCTGCTGAGGTCTAGTGGGCAGTTACTGAACACACTAACATGTTGATAAGCATGAAAACTGATGAGAAATCCAGTCATTTGGACCTGGTCAGATGGTTTACTGGACAGAATAAAAGGTAAAATCAGTAAATCGGTGTGTTTGCTGCATCCTGACAGGAAAGTGGCGTTTTTCTGTGGACCACTGAGTACAAGAAGGCAGATAAGGGGAACATCACAGTGACTGGCTGAACTGCATCGACCGCTTCTGCTCTGCAGCTCCGTTTGGGTCTGCGTCCGTCCGCCGGCTTCAGAAGGCGTACGGCCCAACAAAGATGGAAAGTCTGAGGATGGAGCTGCTGCGCTGGCCGACCAGAGGGTGACCCGACAGCATCTCCAGGTCCAACGTGTACTCTCTGGGGCCCGATACGGCCCGGGCCAGAACCAGCATGGCGCTGTAGTTATTGGTTTGCTGAGGCGACATGAAAACAAACCAAAAGAGTTTTACAATCACTGGCCTGCAAACATATTCAGCATAAAATCTAATTAATCTTTAGGAAAATCCTTTAATCTGTGAACATTTATTACACAGAGACAAAATGTTAAAAATAATTACATTTAAACTAACATTTAATAGCTCTTTAAAAAACCCCATCTTTTTTAGTTTGTACTACACATTAAAATAACTGTAATTTATGATTATAGTCATATAATTCATTACTGCTGCGTATTCTTTTAGTTTTAAATGTCTTTGAGCTCCAGATTACACAAACATGGCTTCACTTTCTTTAGAGTATAAAGAAAAGTGAAGTCACTTTTCTTTATACCACCGAACATCCTAATATTTGGTGGTAAAATTGTACCACGGCGTTTTAGGGTCATTGCAGGCAGTAAAAAGAGGAGTAGATTTACGCCAAAAATCTCACATTTTTAGATTAATCTCACAAATTTTCTAGAAAAAAATGTGGAAATGCCTGGGCTCTAAAAGATTTACAAAAGAAACAACATTTTGAGATTAAATTTTCTTGGCGGGGGGGGGAGTTAATTTCTGAGCTCCAAATGTAAAAAATTTGTTAAAAAATAAATAGGAGTAAATTTCTGCCAAGACGCTCAGAAATTTTGAGATTAATTTCTAAAATTTTCTAGAAAAACTTGCTAATTTCCAAGATGAAAAAGCTGAAAATGTTCTACTTTTGAAACTAAGAAATTTCCAGTTTTTGTAAAAATAGAATAATTTATTGTTTTCTTCATTTTTCCTGTAAGTAGAGAAATAATGTGTAAAGTAAGACACAAAAGAAAGTTGGCAGTCTACCTACCTCCTTTACAAACAAATAGCTATCTAAATATATAACATGTTTGAATTGTGAACATGTTTGAAATAAATCATCTAAGCAAAGCTAATTAGATATCAAAAAAATGTAAAACTTACTTTTCTTTTATTTCCCATTTTACAACCTGACCCAGATTTTAAATGTTACTTTTGGAATCTGATGCTCATTTTTAAGCAGTTTGCTGCAGATTTCACTCCGTGTTTACTGAGGTGTTTTGTTCTGCGGCCTAACAGAGCTGCTTCTTCTCACAGAGGCCTCACTCACCCTGATGTAAAAGTCCCTGTTGTCGTCTCCGGACCGTATGCGGAAGGTGTTGAAGGAGCTGGTCAGGAAGTTGGTGGTCTGGATCAGGAATATGTCTGAGGGGGCGGAGCGCTCAGAGGTGATGGTCATGTACCGGTGGACCACGCTGTAAGGCAAGTCTCTGCAGGAAGGCTTGCTGTGCGGGCACACGCAGAGGCTGGAGAAAAACACCATTTATTATTGTCACTGCAGTTCATCCGGCAGCCAGCAGAGGGAGTAAAGTTCTCCCAAAAAGATATTCTAGCTGTTTTAAAATCACCAGGGCCAACAACATTTTTAAAACTGCTATTATTGAGGAGTTTTTATTTTAACTGCTCAATAATAAACTAAACGATTACAATTTTATTGAAATCAACAAAATAGTCAGATTTGTATAAAAAATTCATCAGTAAATTGTTGTAGATACAAAACATAAAGGTCCTGAAAGATTGCATTTGTATGATGGAATATTAGGGCAAGACTAAGAAAATAAAAACAATGAAATTATGAGAATAAAATCACAATATTACAAGAATGAAGTCAAAATAATACAAGAATAAAGTCATAATATTTCCACTTTATTTTTGTATTATTACTACTTTTTATTCTCATACTATTTTGGCTTTATTCTAGAAATAAGACTACTCTCTTATTATTATTGCCTTATTCTCATAATATTATGACTTTATTTTCAGAATTTTATTTATGTATTTATTTTTCTTGGCATGGCCCTAATACGCTGTTGCACATTAGAATAAAACAGGGCCACGGTTTCTAATTTGTTAGGATTGATTGTTTTCTTATTTGGGCTTTTGAGTAAAAGCAGGTCAATAATTAAATTAAGAATGCAAAAACTTTGTGAATAATTGAGAATCTTAACTATTTTTCTATTAGGGCCTTTATTCTCATATTACTACTTTTATTATTATAATTCCAATATTTTTTATTGTCACATTATTCTGACTTTACTTTCATAATACTATGACTTTATTATCTTAATGTTAAGACTTTTTATTCTCGCATTATTTAGACTTTATTCCAGTAATATTATTATTCTTGTAATGTTATGACGTTCTCGCAATTTTATGTCCTTTTTCTTAATTTGGGCCTAGTACAGTATAAAATAGGACCACCATTTCTTATTTATTAGGGTTGATTTTTTTCTTATTGAGGCTGAATAAAAGCAGGTCAATAATTGTAGTTCTACTTGAAAATTAAGATGAATGCAAAAAGACATAAATAATAAAATTATGAGCATAAAGTGATAATGTAGCGACTTTGTCTTGAAATATTATATTATTTACTTTTCCCAATATTTTTAAAAGATATTTATCTGCTAAAAAAAAAGTTGCCTTTAAGTTAAAAATTTTTTTACATCAACAAACTACGATTTGCTCACTTATAGAACTGAGATTGTTGGGGGCTGCCAGAAACCTTGCAAAGTGCCACAAATGGCCCCCCAGCCTCCCTTTGGACAGCCCTGTTTTACAGCCTCCTGTGTGGCATGTTGACAGGAGGTGATTTCCACCAGCTTGTTCTCAGCTGTAAAAGTCCTCTTATTGCTTTGGAGAACGTTCAAAAGAAAAGCTCGTAAAGCTGGACTCAAACGTGGAAAAAGTAATTGATGCAATTTAGCAGTCTGCGCCACGCTCTGCACAGGCGCTGATTATATTCAGAGCCGATGGCCAGCGCATACTTCTCTAATTAGGACAAGGTGTGTGAGTGTGTGTTTGCCGTCACTCACTTGTCCGAGTTGTAGACGTACGGCTCTTGGCAGCGGTTGGAGTCCACACACTGGTAGCGGCCGTGGATGTTGACGCACGTCTGCGTGTCGCTGCACTGATGCTCGCCTGTTTCGCATTCGTTTATATCTGCAGCACAAAAAGCAGCTTGTGAGGTTTGGCTGTGGGGTGTTTTTTTACTTATTTTCTTTTAGTTTCAGAAACTCACCTTGGCACATCCTGGTGCCCACCAGCTGGTATCCCTCAGGGCACACACACGAGAACTTCCCGGGTTCGTTAACGCAGCGGTACTGGCAGTGGTAGCTGGAGGACCTGCACTCATCGATGTCTGACAAGGCGGATCGGGGGATTAACGCCGCAGTACGCTACTTATAAAACATGTTGTTTTACATATTTGTTGAAACTGTCACTACATACTCAAAGTAGAATATAACCAGAGGTGGGTAGAGGTTTCTACAATCGTACTCAAGTAAGAGAAACACTACTTTTACTGAAGTAAAACTTAAAAGTTCCCGTCCAAGAAAATACTCAAGAGTAAAAAAGTATTTGGTAAAAAGTGCTGAGTAACTGATCAAATTATCAATCATTTAATATATAAAAATTACATCATCAGACATAACAAAATGTAAAGTTAAGAGAACATTTTGGTATTTTATTTCTTCTCGTGAAGATTTCAGAGGAGCATCAATTTTATGCACATATTATCCGTCTCTTAGTCAGAGTTAGGTAGTAACTAGTTGCATTTACTTGAGTAACGTTTTGAAAAAAGTTTACTTTTACGAGTATTTTTACTATGCTGTACTTTTTACTTTTACTTGTGTAATTTCATTAAATATTTGTACTCTTACTTGAGTAAAATTTCTGGCTTCTCTACCTTACTTTGGCTGCTTTTGTTATTTGTTAATTAAGTTATTTATATGAGTTATTTTAATTCTGGTCCATAAAATATCTAAAATTTTCACATAACTTTACATTTTGGTCCATCTTGTAAATGTCATTATTAAGTATTAAATGATTGATATTTTGATCAGTACTTCAGTAGACTTTTTACCAAATACGTTTCTACTCGTACTTGAGTAATTTCTTCAAGGCTACTTTTTACTTTTACTTGAGTAAAATGAGGTAGTGTTACTCTTACTTGAGTGCAGTTTTCGGGTACTCTACACTCTAAAAACAAATGTGTGATTTTTTTTTTTTACACATTTTTTGTTGGTACTATCAATTCAACACATCTTGTGTCGTTTTCTACGCTGCGTGTGTTCTACTTTAAACACCTGGGCACACAGAACACGTGTTAAACCATCGACCAATCACGTCGCTTCTTGGACTTCCGGAATTCTGGAACTTTCCACGGGAAAGAAAGTCAACGGAAGCAACCGCCATTAGAGGACGTCCGTGCAGCGGGAAGTAAAAAGGTAAAAGTAATGATTTATTCGATAAACTGTTAATAAAGTATAAGCAGAACTTCTTGATGAGGATATTTATTTGTTCTGTTTAGTTACTAAGTCAGTCTGTCAAGATTCGTACTGCTTTGACATCGGTCAGTGACTGTTAGCTTAGCATACAACGGCTATAAATGTATTAAATGACTTGCTTGTCATGTGTAAACTCCTAATTTAATCATGATTTTCTTACACTGCAGTGTAAGCTAATGCACCTGGCTGCTCTTTTATACCCGCGATTGATAAAGAGTCTTTAGGCTGAGTTACACAGTGCAGCTCTAATACCTTAACACGGATAAATCAGGGATACTTGAGGATAATTCTTACCGTTGCAGGTAAACCCGTCAGGCCCGAGTTCGTAGCCCTGATCGCAGCGACACATGAAGGTGCCGTAGGTGTTGAAACACCGCTGAGAGCAGGGGGCGCCCATCTCACACTCATTTACATCTGAAAACACAAAACGAGCGGCACATTTTATTGCACTGAAGCGTCCAAAAACCAGGATTTGTAACTGAGTTGCTGCCTGGGAAAATGCACTTCGCTGCCAAAGAAGCAAAACTCAAGAGAGCAGGTTTTTAGAATAAGACTGATTGTTGAAATAGAGAGGATTTGCAACAGACGGAGACATATTTTATCAATTATTCTTCAACGTTCCAGTTGAAAGCTAGTGATCTCGGTGGCATTTAGTTATTCTTTATTATAGACGTTTTTCATCTGTCATCAGTTACTATGACAGTGGTAATACAATTTTTATGTTTGTTTGTTTGCAACATTTTACAAAAGAGATGACGATTGTTGATTGAACGAATACCAGCAGGGTTCTGTTTCTAAAGTTTCACAGTAAAACATTAACAGCAACAATTTGGATTATTTAGCCTATCAGTCAGAAAAAAGTCAAATGTTCACCTTGTTCCTTCATTTATAAATGTCACCATTTCAAATCAGCAAGATAAACCCTGGGCTTTTCTTGTTTTTTTATGGTGATTGGCAAAACACTGACCACGCTCTCTATGTGTGTCGTTATTGCGCCCTCTTCTGTGCATGTGGGACACGTTAGCAGTTCACACTGGAGATCACATACAAGTTGCATATATTTGGAAGCGTGAACAACCACGGCAAAAAAATCTGATTTGATTAAAAAAAAAAAAATCTGAGTTAAGTCTCTTCAGGCTGCAGTGTGAATGTGGCCTTATAGGTGACTTAGTAGGAATTAATAACATTAACTCTCACCGACGCAGGATCGGTTGTTCCCTCCCACCTGGAAGCCCGGCTCGCACTGACAGGAGAAGGATCCGGGGACGTTGACACAGCGATGCTGGCAGTACCTGAACCTGCACTCATCTATGTCTGGAGGTGAGAAACGCGGGTCAGAGGGTTAACGGGTTTATTCAGCACAGCAGGAAGTGATGTGGAGATGGACTCACCGATGCACTCGGTGCCGACCTTGCTGTAGCCGCGGGGGCACTGGCAGTTGAAGGCGCCCAGCGTGTTGATGCACTGCTGGCTGGGCTGGCAGTCGTGCTCGTCTCGCTCACACTCATCGATGTCTGTGTGGGAGGAGCAGAACGGAGACGGACTTTAATGGCAAAGTTAGGCAGCAACTAGTTACATCTACTCAAGTAACTTCATTAAAAAAAATTACTTTTAGGGGTGTTTTTATTTAGCTGTATGTTTTACTTTGACTCTAGTAATTTTATTATGAAGTATTTCTGCTCTTACTTTAGTAACATTTCTGGATTTTCTACCACTGAATGAAAAGCAAAAACATTAAAAACAAAAACATTAAAGGGGCAGTATTACATATTTTCCGGTCACACAGAACCATTTATAGTACAATCAAGTAACTATATTACCATCAGGTGACTTAAATGAAATTTAACTTTGTAATTTAATGCCTCAAATTTGGGCCTCTGTCTCTTTAAAAGCTCCTGTTCTTTCTGAAATTCTGCCTTCAGGAAGTCATCACAATATGGCTCCTCTATTAAACCTTTAACAATGTTTTTACCAGAGATGTAGCTCCTATAATGAGCTCAGTAAATGCTCAGTTTCTACAGGTTTTTGCTAATTGCTGCTGGCTAGTGTGAAGGAGCTGAGTGGAGGAGGCTTGAGAAGCTCAGCAGCTTGGAAACTCCATCTCTGAGGAGGAGCTTTGTTGTCGAAGGCGGGGCTAGGTCGCTCAGGTGTTTTGCACAGCCAATTGGTTGCCATGGAGATTAAAGGATTTATCAAACATACAAGAATCAAAGCAGCACTTCAGGAAGTAGCATTATAACATGATATGAAACCCCAAAAAAGTCGACTTTACATGATACCACCCCTTTAACTTAATGCCAAAAACGTCTGGATGGTGTGTTTTTTTAAGCGCCTGAGCTTTTTAGAAGCAGATGACACAGATGGAAGCACAGAAATGTGCAAAATGTGCAATTTCTTTTGCCCAATATTTTCCCCTTTGAAGCTCAATGTGAGCCTACACTCCGCCGGCCGAAGCCGAGGCTGCAGCGTTTTGCCTCGCTTGCTCCCAGCAGCTGAGAATACCACGTTGAGTCATGTTTGCTGTCTCATGCAAGTCATGTCGAATACCTCCGGCGCAAGCAGGTTTCTAGCTGCAAGTCAGTTTCTAAAAAACGCAGCAGCTGTCCTCGTGTGAAAGCTCCCAAATTCCTGTCCTGCGGGCTCCCACTCACTCACACCCACAGAGATCGCACCAGCTTGCTGCCTCCAGTCCTCACGCCTGCCGCCGCCACCTGTCCCTCAGCAATCTGCGGCCACAAACACACACTCGCTTAGCGATTGCTCATCCTGCGGCCGCCACCCACCCACGCAGCTGTCTCCATGAGGCTCATAGCCCAGAGGGCAAGGGTTAAAGGCCGGGGTGGGGGTGATGGAGGGCTCCGGAGCAGGGATGACCGACGCAGAGCGGGGGAGGCACAGGTAGCCGCCATAGTGGTTGAAGCACTTCATCTCTCCTTTGCAGGCATCTGGAATGGTCTCGCACTCGTTTATGTCTGCCAGGAAGACACTCAGTCAGAAATCTGATTAAAAATGGATCTGGAGAGCTCTGGGAGGTGCAGAGTTTCACCTTTGCAGTGCTCAGTCAGGGGGTCCCAGTGATACCCATCTGTGCATTCCTACAAAGAGCAGCAGAGACAGAGAAGACTCTATGAGAAAAAAAGTGGAAAAAATACGTGAGCAGACTCCCTGAGCCAAGGAGTTGCATAATATATTTGTTATACACAATAAATCTCCAGTAGTGGAACAAGAGAAACGAAGCAGGGGGTATTCATGTTAAAGCTCTGAGCCGAGGAGACGTAAATCCATTTTAGCGTTTTTAAAATCCCTCCCAAAGCCAAACTGTGCTTCAGAAACAAAGTGTTTAAAGGCTCCGTTTGGAAAAACGGTCATTATCACTGAGAGGGAAAAGCACACCACTGTGACCTGCAATGGAAAGAAAAGCAGAGGAGTGAGGAGACGTGGTATTAAAACCAAATTTATTCCCAGCAATGACCTCTTTAAGGTCCCGAGAAGAGATGTTTCCGTAGAACATTACACACAGAGCAGGAAAGGTGACTTAAGGCTAACATTTCAAGCTAAAACCCAGCGGGATCACTTGACAGGTGTGCTGCTGTGGCATGCTGGGTTTTTTTTTTTTTTTTTAAAGGCCCTTCAGGGGGAAAAACGTTCTGTCTCGACAGGCAGCTAAACGAGAAAAACGTCACAGATTTCCAGAAGGCATGAATGCAAAACTAAAACTGTTCCTACTTATTTTAGGCACCTTGAAGTTGGAGAGTCGCACGTGGAAAACTAAGAAGGTTAAAGCAACTTAACATTTATGCCCGCCATTTTGTCTTATTCAGATTTTTTGGTAAAGTTCAGTTCCAAATCTAAATTGTATATTTACCCCCTTTAGGGAAATTCCCCCCTATCCTTAAGAGGTGAAACTGTGTGTTTCAATCACTGTGAAGGTGGTGGGAGCATCATGTTGTGAGGCAAACCTGGATTGAAACTTGTTAGAGTGGGATGTCCAAACCATTTGTCACCTGGGCCAAAATTGTCAAAAAAGGACTTACAAAATAAACATTTTAATTTATTTACCTAATCAATGATAAAATCAGCTTCAATCCTTTAATTAAACAAAGTGTCAATTTTTTTGTTGGAAATGGATGTAAATTATTGTAGGTTCCTTAACTAGTCAATAATGGAACATTGTTTTGTCAATTCTGAGCAATAAAAACGAGTTAAGTCACTTTTATTGAAAGGTACATAACCAAGTTTAATTTATTTCCTAAATTTGCTAATATTGAACTCAATTCCGTTGTCTCTGTTTTAGTAGAGCTCACAGTTTGCCACATTACAGCCAAGCTTCAGGTTTCTTAGTATGAAAGTAGAATACAAATTCAAAGAGAAAGTAAATTATTTTAAAATTTGACAATAAAATCTGAAAAGTGTGGCGCGTGTGTGTATATTCTTCCTCCATCTACTCTGACACCGTTAAAGCTATAATGCTTTCTTTGACATTTTAGGATAGTTATATGTGTGATACAAAACATGTTTGTTACTTTTTTCTGCACAAAATCATTCTTGAATAAAGCGATTTTTGAGCTGTTTTAGGGCTCTTGTCACTATAAATCCAATTAAGCTGATGCTGGCCACGCCCCACAACTTATTGTTTACACGTGCACGTGAAAATGGCTGCCAACAGATGCGCAATTACACACCTGGTTTTCCAGCAGCCATTGGACAGCACATACAGCGGCAAAATCAGCTGACCAAACCTGCCGGGGCTCTGCTTGGGTTGCTAGGTGATGGGCGGATTGCCGCTAATGTTTAAAGGTAACCATCTGGGCAGTTCCTCCTGATTTGTTACATTCTGGAGGTCTTTACAACAAGTCATTATTAAAGGCACCATAAAACATCAGAGGATTGCTTCTAAAAACTGGTTTTTAGAAGCAATTGAGACTCAAATGGAAGCACAAAAAATATGCAAAATGCGAGTTTTGCATGATTGAGCCCCTTTAAGTAAAATCTAACGCAGCCAATTACACTGGCTGTGTGTATTTTAATATCAGCTACTCTGAGGTTTGTTTGAGAACAGATATCACCATGAAGACCAAGAAACACACCAAACAGGTCTGAGATAAAGCTCTGGAGAAGTTTGGTGGTTCATAAAACTGACAAGACAGGAAAGGAGAGCATTAGTCATTAAGACAGCCAAGAGCCCCATGGTGACTCTAAACGAGCTGCAGAGATCCAGAGGCGAGGTCAGGTTGACAGGACAAATATTAGTCATCAAATCTGGCCGTTATGGAGGATATTATTATTTTATAGGATATAAATCATGGAGAGTATCCAAAAATTGTACTCAGAGTAGAGATACTTCAGCTCATTTTTACTCAAATAAAAGTAAAAAGCAACCATCCAAGAAATTACTTGACTGAAGTGCTGAGTAACTAATCAAAACATCAATCATTTAATATTTTAAAATTATGCAATAAGATGGATTAAAACAGAAATTCGTGTGGAAATGTTGGTATAAATTACAAAATAACAGAATCAGGGAAACTATATTTTTCCAGATGAATTTCTTTCAGTATAAAACTTACGAAACTTTAACAAAAACTGCAGGTGTGTGTCTGGTGTCTTGGTTAAAACATGTTTGTTTTCCATTCTTCAAGTTACTCAGAATGGGTAGAGTATCCAGAAATGTTACTCAAGTAACAGTAGCGATACTTCATATAAAGTTAATAAAGTAAAAGTGCAAAATAGTAAAAATACTCTGAAGCGTAAATTTTTTCTTCTTCTTTTACTCAAGTAAATGTAACTAGTTACCACCCTTTTCTGCTAACAATACAAAACAAAATGGCGGTTCTTTAAAAATGACAACAAATTCCCCATTGCAAATTTTAAATCGTGTTTTTTCAAATCGCCATGTAACTTTTGTGACTGTACTGAAGCTTTATTCAGCTTGAACGAGGTCAAAAATGGCTGTTTGGATTTTAATAATGTCAGACCTCCGGCCTAGCCAAAGTCCACTCATTAGCCTAACTAGGAATCAGTGGAAAGAACTCCATAAAAACTGCTGGAGCCATTTTGCAAAGAAAGATTGAAGGAAAAATGTCAATGTGCATGCCACACTTCTCAGATTTTTTGCAAGGCAGTAGAAAAAGCGTTAAAACTAATTCTTCCTCTAACGGTGACTAAAAAAGTAATTTTACAATCTTATAAGAGCATTTTAATTCTCAACTCTGCCTCATGTATTTTTTTAAATTGTCAAAAATGTAAACAACACGTAACATTTTATTTTCTTGCTATAGACAAATAAAAGAAAAAGAGACGATGGAGATTCATCCATTCTTACCGTGTTGGTGACAGTTTTTATATGCGACTGTGAAATCGCACTGCGGAGGAGCGCAGACACACATATGCACACACACAAGACTGACACACAAACACCCTGCATACTAATCCACTAACTGATGGGCAATCTAACAGAAAACATGCACACACACACACTCACACACACACGCACACACACACGACTACGAGGCAGCTGGGTCCTGAAGTTCAGACTCAGAGTGGATGAGATCTGCAATACAGACAGACAGAGAGGACATAAGACATTTAAAACTTTGGACATCACCGAATCAGTTTATTCGTGTCGCACATTTCAGCAACAAGGCACTTCAAAATGCTTTACGCGAAAAACACAAAAATAAAAATATCTTACAGGAACAAACATTAAATTTTGTCAAGATCCATCATAAATATCATCAATAAACATCCAATAAGTTGGTAAGTTTTTCATTTATTATGGTTCAAAAGAAAATCTAAACGGGTGGATTTAGCCTAGATGTAAAAGAAGTCAGTGTTTTACAGTTTTCAGGAAGTTTCTTCTACATTTGTGGTGCATAGAAGCTGAATGTTGCTTCTCCACGCTTGGCTCTGGTTCTGGGGATGCAGACCAGAACCAGCAGTCCTGAGAGGTCTGGAAGGTTTCTATAACAACAGCAGATCTTTAAGATATTTTGGTGCCACGTCATTCGGTGACTTATAAACTAACAAAAGTATTGTAAAGTCTAACCTCTGATTGATTTTTTTTTTTAGGCAGACCTGTGAAGATAAAACCCTGGATGAGTCAGAAAATCACAAAAAAGTCAACATTTGATAAAAAGTGAGGAAAAAAAACTAAACACTCACAAAAATGTCAGAATTTTGACTTTAGTT
This sequence comes from Girardinus metallicus, assembly GCA_903067095.1. Lineage (NCBI taxonomy): Eukaryota > Metazoa > Chordata > Actinopteri > Cyprinodontiformes > Poeciliidae > Girardinus > Girardinus metallicus. Next base: position 42,711 of record CAEGAE010030684.1, on the reverse strand, counting down.
CCAGAAAAGGTCAGAATAAGTGAGAAAAACAAAAATTCTGAAGAAAAAGTCAGTTTTGCAAAAATCTAAATGACTTTATTATAAAGAATAGGGCTGTTGTAAACGAATATTTTAGTAATCGAGTAACCTATCGGTTATTCTTACGATTAATTGAGTAATCTGATAAAAAAAATTGTCAAATAAAATATTGGTAAATCTTCCATAACACCAGTGTTGCTATCGGATATCATTATCAGTCCAATTTTTCATATTTGAGCTTCAATAACAGTTACTTTTCTGTAGTTTAGAAAATTAACTTGTAGCAATAATAGCTCACTTTCTAAGTTAACCTGAAGGAAAGTTAAACAAAGATCTGAAATTATATTCAATTTAATAATAAAGAGGCACGCTCACAAATACGCTTATAAAAAATGTCTATACTCCAGCTTTTAGTTTTTGTATTCATCGTCAGTCTAATAGATGAATTCTCACCTTGCGCCATACCTGTCAAGCTTTGGGTTTGAGAATACAGGTGGAGGGGATGAAATAGACCAGGGGACAGACGAACGTAAGAACGGGGGGGAGCAATACACGGTGCGCTAAATAATAAAACATAAATTAACGAAGCGTCGAGGCTGGTAAATTTTCCTTGAAGAATTTTAATAATCGATGTACTCAAATCATTCGAGGAATCGTTTCAGCCCTAATCAAGAAAATATCTTAAATCTGAGAAAAATATTCAAAATTTTGACTTAAATCATGAAGAAAGAATTCTGATTTTAATCTCACAAAAAATCAAAATTCTGAGAAAAAAAAAATTAGTTTTCACTTTAATCTCAGATTAAGTCAGTCAAAATTCTGACTTGTTTTTTGTCCTGAATTTGAAATAAACAAATTTGAAAAAGTTGTTCAGTGACTTATAAAGACAGTATTTTAAAGTCTAATCTCAGATCGATATTTTTAGACAGACCTGTGAAGATAAAAATGTGGATAATTTTCTCTAGATCTGGCTGAGACATTAGTGCTTTAATCCTGGAAATGTTCTTCAGGTGACAGAAGACTGACTTTGTAGCTGTCTTTATGTGGCTCTGAATAGTCCATCACTAAGCCCAGACCAGATTTCGGGCCTGTTTTGTTGTTTCTAGGAATATTAAGTGAAGCTTTGTGCTGACTGGATTATTCCAAAGATAATTACTTCAGAATGTTTCAGTTGAGTCTGTAAGATCAAAACACAGTGGAGCCGATTCATAATTAGCTTCTCAGAAGACAGTCAGTTCTCCTTTAATCGGTGCAAAAATAAATGGAAATACTCATACTGCCAGGTCTAAACATAAACACCATGACGTACTCCGAAGCTTCGGCTAAAAATAACCAAGTCAATACTTTCGCTTACAGAAAGCTCTCTGTGTCTGCAAGTTGGCAAAGACTGGACTGACTCTTAAAACCTGACCCCCCCCTCACATGTTTCTGCAATAACGTTTTGTGTCCGCCTTCTGCTGTAACAGAAAATGAGCTGCTGCATAATAACTCACAGAGACATTTATCAGACAACCTAACTTGCTGACCATGCTTACCCCCACCAGTTTGCTAAGAGCTCAGAAATGTAGATGATTAGACTGGAAAAAGTGATAAAACACACTTGAAGCAGATGTAACTTATTCAAAAACAAAGAACAACTGAGTCACTTTCATTCTGTTTGAGGCTTTTAAAACCACATCTAGAAAAGTGCTGCAAAAACTTGGAGTTGCACATTAACACCATAAATGTCAATATATTTCTCTGAAGAAACAAATGTCATGCATTTGTATTTATACCTTGTGGAAAAGGATTAAAACCACTGGAAAACAGAAAAGATCAGACTTTAATCTCAAATTTCCAATTCTTTTTTATTTCAGTTTCAAGACTGAAACTGAGATTTAAGTCAAAATTTAAATTTTTTCTCAGAATTGTTTTTTCTTACTGATTCCTCCCCCATTTAAATTTTTCCTTGACATTAAAATCACACTTTTCACTTATTTCTGATTGAAGTCAATATTCTGACCATTTTTCTCAGAATTTTCATTTTTCCTTGAGATTAAAGTCTGCATTTTGACCTTTTTCTCAGAATTCAGAATTTTTCTTGAATAGTCAGAATTCAGATTTTTGTCTTTATAATAAAGTCATAATTTAGGGTTTTCTAAATTTAAATCTATTTTTACAGATATGTAGAAAATCTGAAAAGTATCTTACATTTGTTTTCAATCCTCTTTATTCAGAAACCCTAAAATAAAATCCAGTCCAGCCAGTTGCTTTCAGAAGTAATTAGTAAACGAAATTTTATCTCGGTATAAAAACAGATGTTTTTATACCAAGATGGGAAGATGGCTGAAGCTAAACATATAGAGGCAGAATGAAAGTAAAATATTGAGCTAGAGCTACAAGGTAATGTTTGAATCAAAGCAGATTGAAATATTCGCTCATAAAATGGCTTAGTCCAAACCCAGACCTAAATCCAATTGAGAAAACTCAATTGCTGATGACTAGACACTTTCCATATAGTTTGAATGACTCTCAAGATTAAGTTAGAATTCTGAGAAAAAGTCAAAATATGTTAAGAAAAGCAAAAATTCGGAGGAAAAAACGTCAAAATTTTGACCTTAATATACGCAAAAAAATCTAAATAATTTTATTATAAAGAAAATATCCGAATTCTGAGAAAAAAGTCAAAATAATGGAGAAAAAAGTGAGTAGAAGTAAGGTTTCTCAGAACAAAGTAAACATTTTTACTTCAACCTCAGAAAAACTCAGAATCAAGAGAGTAAGAAAAAAGTAAGAAAAGTTAAAAATACTGTGGAAAAAAGTCAAACTTTTGACTTTAATCAGAAAAAAATAAAAAAATCTGATTCTATTCTCAAGAAAATCAAAAATCTGACCTGTTTTTTGTCAGTCCTGAATTTGAAATGAGAAAAATGGTAAATATATTAAACTCAGATTGTTTTTGTTTTCCAGTCGTTCTAATCCTCTTCTATAGACGGTGAATACAAATGCACTCCATATTTTCCCTTCCACTTCACAGTAATGCATCAGTTTGTTTAGGTCTATAGCATATTGCACCATGTAGTTTGTGGTTGTAACTCAACAAAATGGAAGAACATCTGAGTGCTGTGGATACTTTTCTGAAAATAACAGCTCAGAGAACCATAAATGTTACTTAAACTTAAATGTAAGGCTCATCTGTAAAAGATTATTCTGTGTTTCTTCCATTACTACTCTGCTGGGTTCAGTGTCTTATAAATTGCAGGTGAGTTTGTATTGTATCATGTTAGTTTAATATCCTGATGGCCCAAGTTTCACAACCTTCCCTCAGTTAAATGTTCCTGAACAGAAGCTTTGAGTTTAAGCAGAATCTAAAAATAAACAAATCATCCCTTCCAACCTTGGCAGACGAAGGAGGTATATATAAAAAACCCCTCTAGTGCTGTTTACAAAGAGAGTGAGCTCCAGCTAAAGTGCATGACAGGAAAGTTATAATCACTGCCTTTCTCCGTGCGTGGAGTCACGCTCGGGATGTGGATTCCAGTGGCCACGTTAGCAAGAAGCAGCTTATTGTTGGATTGAAAGTTCAGACAAACAGAGTGACGCCAACCGCCTCAAATACTCTCCCGATGACGCCAGAGGCCACTCCAAAGCAGAATCACGATAACACCATTAGAGAGCAGACAGTAAATCGGTGCACAAACCGCACAGTAAGACCTTTTTATTTTTAGTTTCTACGACGTAGAACCACCAAGAATGTAAAAGCCAAACCAGCTGAAAACAAACTGACCATCGTGGGGTCCACTCACTCCGGGCACCGGTCCTGAGCTGGGATGCCCCACCGCCTCTGCTGCGGGTTCCCAGAGTATCAGGTTCCGGGAAACCCCCCATGGTCCAAAAACACAAGAGGACAGCTGGAGCCAAAATCTCCAGCCGCCGACCTGCTAACGCACATCCCGGCAGGATGTGGAGGAGGAGGTTAGAGGATGTGTCTGTGACCCGGGAGTTCATCGTCTGGCAGTGAGAAACGGGGGTTTACGAGCGGAAACAATCACCCGATTATTGATTAGTCACGGTGCAGATCATTTAAAATACCTGATCAGAACACCGGGTCAGAGGCTACGTTTACTTTAGCCTGAAGTGACTCATATCAGATTTTTTTTTCGTGACGGTCTCAACAGCACAGATCTGATTTTTTTTTATTTTTTTTTTTTTCGAATGCAACCCAGGCCACTTGGATATCCGACAGGTATCTGATCTTTTCAGGCCGCATTCATCTGACCTGAACATCGTCGATACTTGACAAACTTCACTATTTTGCATTCTGGTACGCTCAAGCGGGAAGAAAAACAATAACCATGGCGGACGATAACGAGGATTAAGTTGTTAAAGTGCTGGCCTTTAAAATCGTAGGATATGCTCCACCATTAGCATCCACCTTTACTTCCGCAAACATTTGGCACTTCTTTTTAATGGCGGCTGGCCAAAGCACTGAGCACGCTCTCTATGTGTGATGTCATTGCGCCCTCCGCTGTGCATGTGGGACACTTTCAGGTCGTTTTCAGTTCATACCGGAGACCATATACAAGTCCATATATTTGGAAGAGCGAACGACCACGCTGAAAAAATCAGATTTCACAAAAACAAATTGGAATTGAGCATTTAGGCCGGCAGCGTGAACGTAGCCAAGAAGTATGAAAGTCAGGCGGCTGCTTAGGGACCCCACACCACCAGGGGGCCTCCAAGAGCACTAGTATAGCAAGATAATATATGAATATTAGCAGTGAGAATATTTCAATGTCTAGTGATTCAATACTGATTTTTGGGGCTATGATTCAATTTAGAAAAAAGTTTTAATTTATGGACATTTTTTTCTATTCAATCGGTCTAGCATATTCCATTTAAATTATGTGACAACAGTTGAAAATTTGCTACAAAAAATTGAGACTTGGCTCAGAAACTTTCTCGAAAAATGTCGGAAATTTCTGAGTTTCAAAAACATTTCAATTTAGTTCAAATGGAAATGTTCTAAAAAAAAAATTACGAACATTATTTGTGTTTATGCCACAAATGCTGTGTCACACAGTCACAGCCATACATTTATCTAAAAACGACACAATTTTGTATCATTTACTGTTCATATTGCTCATTTTTATCAAATTAAAACTGAAAAGATTTATTTATTAAGACATTTGTTTGTTTTATCTCTTCAATAATGTACTAAACAGACAATATATTATTGAAGCCAAGTAGTTTGTTAGAAACAGAACAGTGATTTTAAATCAACAGTGATTGATCCAAAATAAAAACAGGATTTTTCACAGTATTAAATAACGGGTCAATATTTTCCAAAGCTTTTTTCTGGGTTTATTCTCCTTGTTTTTATAACAAAAGCTGGGCAGTGCTTGCTAGTTTTAGCAAAGTGTAAACACAAACATTGTTAATGGAAGAAAAAAATTTTTATTTGTCTGTAAAATGTTGAATTAATCACAAATTCACTAACTTCTTAATTGTTAACCAAACGGACGATCCTAATATGAAAAAGCCATCCACCCTCATGCATTTTGACTAAAAATGTCCACAATGTCAGCCCTGGTTTAAGTATTTGAAGATTTTATTACTGAAGCCATTTCTTTTAAAGAATATTTCAACAATTATGAAATCATCAGATAATAAGCATCCTACGCAGCTTTTTTATAAACTTCTATAGAACTGAACTGTTTAGAAATTCATTATCTAAAACTGTGAAAACAATACTTTAACACCATGATCAGTATGGAAGTGTGTCCCACAAGGGTGTTTTTTAAGCCCTTACTTCTTTTGTTTGTTTAATAAATCAGTATTGATAGAAACTACTGCAGCCAAATACATTCACTTGCTGATATTACAGTTGTTTGTACTGCAGGTCCCTCCTTACAGTGAGCTGATGAGAAACGTTGAGCTTTTACTGGAAGCGTTTCAATCACAGCTGAAATTGGTTTTCAACTCAAAGAAGACTATAATTTGTTCTTTTGTCAATACATGAGATTTTTCCATTGTCAGAAGGAATTGGCCTCTTTTGCCATTACTCTTCTAAATATCGTTTATCAGGAGCAACAAAACCTTAAAAAGAACTCAAAAAGGTGAGTTTTACAAGTCCAAACAGGAAAATTGGTGTAAATGCTATTGTTAAAATAAAAAAATGCTAAAATTGACCCTTTTTTTAATAGGACTTATGTTGAATAATGCTAATGGCTAATTTCCATATAATTTTACTAAAAAAAAAGTATTGCTTCATAGAAATTGTTGGAAATCTGGTAAAAGGAAAAATTTCCTTTGATGCTCATTGATTTTTTTTTTAAATAATCTTAAACCTAATTACATTTCAGAAAGTATTTTTCCCTTTGTGTTGTGATTTATATGCGGGCTTCTATGTTTTTGTTGAAAAGACTTGATGCATTTCTCCTTGTTGAGCGAATCTCCAAATAAAACTGAGAAGAAAGACATTTTACTATTTATTACAAGCTTTCTTAGATAATTTATCTATTCTTTAAAGCTTTAGGCATCTTATAGTGATATTTATTAAACCAGGTCACAAGTAGAGTGAAAACAGAATAATCTTAATGTGCAGCATGTATTCTATTTATTTTTTATTTTATATAAATGTCTAACATTTAACTTTCTTGACTTTTTACTTAAGGCTATTTTAATTTGTGTGTATGCTGCCATCTTTACACAACATCTTTCAGCTAAATTAAGACTATTTCAGGTCAACAACACAGCAAAACTACAGCTGTCTACAAAGTAATTGTAGTCATACAAAAAAAAATAGATGTAATCTGCCATTTCTAGACGATAAACCCAGTCAGGCCACTTTTACAAGCAAAAACTTCATGGCGGCTTTAAGAGTGACCAACTAGGGAAACAAAACCCATCCAGACCACACGCATACACCAAAGGACGGTGGGGAGAGTAAACTGCAAGGTGGGCATTTGTTACAACTAAACCTGGATCAGCCTGAGGTCCCTTTCAGTTCTGCAAACTCAACCGTGCAGAAGTCTTAAATCACTCCAGTCTTGCTTCAAAGTTTGCACCCAATCACCCAGACTTCATCAGTATTTCTCAAACCTCTCTAAAGACCTTTTAAGTGGGTTTTTTGTAACTAAACTTATAGCAGAAGTTGTCTATACAGAGGATAAAAGAAGAGTCAACCACAAAAAACTATCCAGAAGACAAATAGTATGTCTTGACAAAAAGGGGGAAATGATCCACCAAATGACACGTTTCAGCTGATTGAGCTGATCTTATTTTTAATAAATTGAATTAATCCCTTCAGACCGGATTTTTGTCTGGCCTGATTTGTTTCTTTTATTTTTACTCCACTTCAGCATTGAAATATAGGGGCAAAAAATATTTTTTTACAATAGTTTCAAGAAAGTCTGTGAGTTAACACATAAAAAAGAATTATGAAACCACAAAAAAAAATTATAAAATACTTAAATATACTATTTAATTTGCATGTTAACACTAATTAATTAAGCGTTGGCTAATATTTCCCAACTCCTCAAGTCTATTGGGATGGACATTCAACTTTGAAAAAATCCCACAGTTTAACAATGAAAATATTTTTCAAAACGACTTCAAAATATTTAGAATTATAAGAGTAATTTTACTAGGTTACCATGAACGTAAATCTATATTTTTGATGGAAAATAGACACTTGCTCCTCTTTTTCTCCAGTTTGAGCAATGTTTGTCTTGTCTGATACCTGAAGCCCAGTCATATATCAAGTCAAGATTTATAACTTCAATATCATTACTGGTCAAAAATAAAATATTCAGTAACAAGGATCATTGAAATGACAAAATCACTATTTTTTTTATTGGTTTAAATCCAGAAATATGTCCATTCCAGTGGATGTGGGGTTTTTGAGATAATTCAAAGTGGTTCTTTGCTGTTTGCTGTGTTTTTATCTTGAGTTTGGGAGATTATTGCGTGAACAAAATAAATTATCCGTCACCTGCAGCTGCTCACTGTCTGTCAGACAAATTAGATTTTTTATATACGACTAAAAAAACCTTTTACCTGTGATAAAATGTCAGATTTTGGCAATGTAAAAAACTTTTTCCACTTTCAATGTAACCTAAAATATGCACAAAGTTTAAAAAAACAATCTGAAATATTTTAAAACAGAAAACAGATCTAGATCTGGGGAAGTTGCTCTGAATGAACTGCCACAAATGGACTTGTTAAATAAGAGACACAAAACGCCTGCCATCATTCAAAGTCTCCACAAATAACGCTCAGTGGGTCAAGGTACATTTCCTAGTAAAAGTTTAGATCTACTGAGAGCTTCCAAAGCATTAGAGGGATCAGGCATTTCATAACTCATGAGACACAGTTCTGATGAAGAAATATGGCGCAATTTCCAAGACCTGAACATGATTTCAAAAGGCCAACGCCTGGATAAAGTTTCCCAAAAGACATCTGGAGATTCCTGAAAACATGTGGGAAATAAAACTAAAGTGCACCATGCACACAATGAAGCATGGTGATGGCAGCATCATGCCTGGGAGTTGTTTTTCGGCTTCAATTAGAGGGAATAATAAACACAAAACTGTGAAGGTGGAGAGTGATTTTATTTTTAAGCAGGAAACAAAAACTCAAAGCATCCAAATCAAGAAAATAATGGCTAATAAGGAAGATTAAGGTGCCCAGACTTGAAACTGACTCAAAATCTGCAAGAAAATCAGAAAAAAAACATGATCTGGAGTGTTTTTGGAAGGAAGTTAAAATTGCTATACTGAAAAAAGCTGTTAGAAAAATATAAGATACTTCTGCACCTAAAAGATTTCAATTCAACAAGATAAAAGTCACATTTAAGTTTAAAATGCCAACCTCTGAATGAACACAAAATCTTACCAAGTATCTTTTAAATTATATCCAACACTGTCATTGCCTAGCAACCCCAGCAAGCCCAGCCCTGTTACCTAGCAACCCAAGCAGAACTCCAGCACAAAATCTTAGTACTTTTGGTCCAGTTTTTAATGCGCACTTGAAATAAGACAAAGCTAACTAACAAGTAGTGTTTTAGCAAGACATAGGAGCTTCATTGTAGAGTCATTAATGTCTATATATTGACAAAAAAAGCACTACTTTCACTGGCAGATTAATTCATTTACAAAACATTATGTCCTATTAGTAAAAATAATCTGCCAGTGAAAATAGTTCTTTTTAAATTAAGTCTTAAAGAATCATTTACATAAAACAAGCTCCTATATCTTGCTGAAAAGTTACTTGTCCTATTTTAAGTGTACTAAGATATATGCTCTAGAAACTAGACAAAAGACACTTAGTAAGATTTTATATTTTGCAGTCCAAACATTTCTTTGAAAGTGGCTGGTCTCTCAACATGTAAATAAGGATAAAAGCAGCCAAAGTTTACAGAAAATCCTTCAGAAGACCTAAAGAAATATTGACCAGTACAAACTGGTCAGGAAGCTGCCTTAAAGGAAAACAGCTAACTTCACTTTTAAATAATTGAGTACATAGAAGCAAAAATCCAGTCCAATCTTCTGTGCTAACAAGATGCTGGTCACTGCTAATTTTTGATGCTTGCAGGAATAATCCGCCTCTATAATCCCACCTAATTCATAGAAACACGCTTCGTCAGAGTTTAGAGCTCTGTTGGCACCTGTTTATCTCCCAGAAGTTAATTTTCTCCTCAAACATCTCCAGTGTTCATGGTGCAATTATGGCAGAGTAGGAGGATTTTGCAATAAACAGCAGTGTAAAACATGCCCCATGATGTGACTCATTGCCTGTCTTCCTGTCTAACCCACTTGCTAGGATCTGAGCCAAGAAGTAAACTACACAGCCACGTTATCTTGGCTCCAGCAAGAAGCCAAGTGCAGCAGGGGGAGCGGAGCAGACAGCAGGGCAGTCGGGCAGCTGTGACGTTTTATGGCCTGTACCAGACAGCTGGGATAGAGGTACATCTCACCTCTGTTGGTTCTTCCTGAAAAGCATTTAGACTTCGTAAGTCCTGAAATAGTTTTGATATACTTAGTAACAGCATAGTGACTTATACTTAAAGAGAAGCCTAAGACTAAGTACATTAATACTAAGACTTAAACTTCAACCTATTATACCTCATTGAACGGGTTGGGATTGGTCTATGGGTGATAGAAAACATGTTCCTTACTAATTTTCACAAAATCATTCTAAGATGATAAGATTTTAGTCACTATTAGCACCCTAACTCAACCCTAAAAATGGCTGCAAACAGATGCGCAATTATACAATTGTACATCTTTGAAAAGCAGAAGTAGAGTCTCCAGCACAACCAACAAGATTGCAGCAATTGGTTTCTGGATAATAAGTCAACAACAAAACACTTGTCTTTTTCAGCAGCCATTGTACAGCGAATACAGAAGTAAAACCAGCTGACCAAACGACTGGAGCTCCATTTGGGCTAAGTTTTTGAATTGTCTTGTTTTTCAGACACCAGAAAACATTAACTAATTGCCATAAAACAGCTTGGTGGGGTTTTTAAGCACTTGTACTGTTTTTAGAAGGAGTTGAGAGCCAAATGAAAGTATAAAAATGGACAAAATGTGAATTTTCATATTAGGGCCCCTTTAATGCTTATGTTTGTACTTTGGTGTAGGCTACTTATTGCTTATTTCTGCTGCAAAGTACTTAAGGTACCATTATATAAAAGTACTCTGTACATTGATTTGTGAACTAAAACATAAAATGGTTTTATTGTACTTAAAGTATACTAAAATATGGACTATAAGTATATAGGTCTATATTACAATGGGTGTAAAGAGAAGAGTACACTTCATTAAACTGAAACAAAGGCCAGAGCTTTTAAATCTGGCCATATCAGTATCATGAATGAACTGAAAGAGCAAAAATAGAGGTAGAGGCAAAATATACTCCTGTTAAACTGATAAAATATTAATAAATTGCTGTCTCTGCATTCAGTTAGAACTTCTTAAAGTTAAATAACATTGAATCGTTTTCACATTGATATAATTTGACAGAATACAGATGAAAACATTTTTTATTTGATAAAATATTTAGGCACAGAACTATTTTCTTACTGGCTCTATTTATGTCTCTTTGGAGTAGAGGGCCACATTAAACATTTTGGCGTGCCAAATTTGGTCCCCGGACCTTGAGTTTGATTCAGGTTAACTAAAATGTATACAGTTGAGTGTACTTCCTGTACACTTCAATGTATATTTTAGTAAAATATACTTGAAGTATACCTGTAAACCAACACAAGGACATTGGCTCAACTTGAAATGAACTTCAAGTGTGCTACGTCTTGCTAAAGGATGACGACCATCAACCTTTTCAGTGAGGAAGGAATCGGTGAAATGGAGGAAAACTCACGGGCGAACCTTCCCCAGTGGGTCTCGTTTCGCCTCCTGCTGACCGGTGTGTCCGTCCGCTGGCTGCAATCGTCCCAGATGAGCTGGCATTCACTGGTGATCCCTTCCACCGCTGCCTGTGTGACCCTGAGAGAGTGAGCGGGGAGCCCGACAGCTGGAGCAGATGAACACATGCCGAGGGAGGGAGAGAAGGAGGGAGAGACGGGGTAGGACGGCCCATTCTTACCCCCCCGCTGGCCCCCTGCGCTGCCACCCTCCACCCCTCCCTGACCCCCCAGGCGGGGTTGCCAGATCTGACTGACAGTTTCCAGCCCAAACACAACGTAAAACCCGCCCAACTCCAAAAAAAAAAAAAAAAAAAGAAAGAAAAATCCCTCCCAAATCTCAATGTGAGGAGTTGGGGAGTTACTTTTACTTTAGTAACTTTTTGAAAAGACTATACTTTTAGGAGTATTTTTACTGCTCTGTACTTTTTACTTTGACTTGAGTAATTTCTGCTCTGACTCGGCGGTGAGCAGTGTACCCAAAAATTAACTCAAGTAAGAGCAGCACACCCTCAACATATTTTTAATAAAAGTAAAATGTAGCAAAATTACTTAAATTATTTTTACTCTTAATTCTACTCGAATAGCTTTTTTTTAAAACGATATAAAAGTGTAAATTTTGGTATTTTAAGAAGCTAAATTAAAATATTTAATATAAAGTAACAAAAAAAGCTAATTTTTTAAATATTTATCTGCACAACTATCACAATATTTTAATAAAACAAAAGAAATTGACTTCCATAGAAAAGGCAGCTATAAATTATTGTAGATCTGGAACATAAAATCTAGCATCATTGCCGTGTTCAAATAAAAAATACAAACAATATCTTAAATTGGTTTTTGTATTATCTTTGGATTTTGTGTTTTTATTTTCAGTAACAAGAACAGTATGTGGGTCACTTATTCTGTAAAAACCTTTGCTTTAATTAGTGGAGTTTAGTAAAAGGGTCCATCAAAGTCTGCTCTCGAGCAAATCACTGATTTACTGTGAAATTTAACTAAATCCTTTGTGTTGTACGTTACATATTTTAGGAGGCTTTTTTTCTTTTGAAAGACAGTGAAAATTTCCCTGTAAGATTTGTTTAAATGCATCAACCTCCAACCTTGAGCTGGAATAAGTTTGTACCATTTTTACGTTGTTGTCGAGGGCCACGCAAAATCACTTGGAGGGCCACAAATGGCCCCCGGGCTGCAGTTTGGACATCCAAAACTTAATTATGGTAAAAATTCACAGTGCTATGGGTTTTCCTTTACTATATTTTTACCAGAACTAGGTGTAATTATTACTGCAAAGGACTCGACTTTTTGAGAGACGTGTGTTGTGCTTTTTTTTTAATTTTAATCTTTTAATTTATGAAGTTGTGGCCCTTTATTAACCAGTGACTGCTAATCGTTGATGATGTCACATTCCACAGATCCTTGACACTTCAAAATAAATGAGGGAAATAAAACGCTGTTTTATTAAACGCTTTGCGATTTTCTATTTAGAAGCAACTATTTCGAAAGAATTTTCTGTAAAAATTTGCTAAATGTTGTAAATTGAGTTGATTTATTTCGACGCGGTAGCGCATATTAATTAACGTACAATATTGTGATTTATTAAAGATGTAAAGTTGTTCAAAATTGGTTTATGTATTCTTCAAATTAATTTTATTTAGTCAAAAAGTTCTTTCTCCTGACATTGACGTACAAGTTAAGCTGTGCTGCTCTTGACGGTTGGTGGTTACCATAGCAACCAGTAACTGACAGCTCGTCCATTTTTATTTTTCTGTTGCCATTAGGGCAGAAGCGGGACGCTGACCACCAGCTTTATTTTCTCTTGTTCGAATAAATACGGGGAACCTGAGTGTGTTGTGAAGTCGACCCACCGGAAAGAAGGGTTACAAATATAAATCGGATTTAGCTCAGTGCTAATTCCCATCCGTAGTCTCATAACATTTTAACAGCAACAAAGCTATTTTTATTTATTCTTTTCCAGCTCAATGTGTTAAAAAGAAGCCCAATTGGGTTGAAAGCAGCCCAATCTGGCAACACTGCCCCCAGGGTGAAATTCCTGGTCTGCGGCCCAAATACCGAAATTCCAAATCTGTCCAAATCACACAGATTCACACACACACGCACACACACACACACACGCCCCCTCCTCTCCGCTTTCCTGGTCCCACAACACACCTGGTTTCATTTAAACCAAACCCCCGCAAAAGCCCCAGGCTCCCCCACCCTTCTCCCACTTACCCCCCATCTATCTGTGCTCACCAGCTTTTCCTTTTTTGCAGCTTTAAGTCCTCGTTTTCGTCCAATCTGACATGAGGGGATATTTATAGCAGTGGGAGAAAGAAGTTAATGGAATGTGGACCAGGAAAAAAATCAAGCGACTTTCCAAAGAACTACCGGGGAAAACTTGTTCGTTTCTTCCCGAAACAAAATGCAGAAAACTATAATCACTTTCCTTTCTTGTTTGTACATGACTAAGGGATTTCTGTTTCTTTGCGTTGCAAAATGGGTTTTAATATATGATGCAAACTAATCGGGATGTTGCCTAGCCAAAGGTAGTTCTCATGAGTCAACTTGGTGTCAAACATTGAAACAGCAGAAGGAAAACGGCTTTTAAATGGAGAAATTAGTGAGTTATTTTAAAAATTAATTGATTAAATTTAACTCCAGTTCCACACGAAACTAGTTATATCCTTTAAACTTTCAAATATTTCCGCTACAACCCAGACAAGTTTATTTTATTCAAGTAACAGAAGTCTACTTGAAAAACTGCTCAGATATAATCATTAACTGTATGAGTGTTTGTCTGTGTGGTGTTATATTTCTGTTTTATTTCTATTTTATTGTATATACATTTTTTTAAGTTGACTGCAGATGCGAATTACCTCATGCTATAATCTGGTACAACGCATCAGATGGTGACATTTATATTTGAGCAGAACATTAAGTTTTATTATTATTATTATTATATAGTATAATGTCTGAAGTTGAATCAGACCAAATCTCTCCTGGTTTAGTTCAAAATTACCCAAATTATTTCTGTATTCAAAATGATAAAGAATCTGCCTCCAATTAACTCAAATGTGCCTGTTAACCAATCAGAAGCTTCCACAGCCATGACATCATCATCTGGGCGTTCCCTCATTGTTTAAATAGACAGTAATCATTCTGTGCGTGAACGTCTGACTTTGAAGGCATGAATGAATGAATAAATGACATATTCTGTCATTGGGGCGTCTAGCAAATAGAAATAATTTTGGTTTTCCTAACTGACCTAAAACAAGAGAAGTTTGGTCTGAATTGACTGATTTGAAAAAAAAAGTTTCTGTCGTTTCTTGGCATACATAGATGTTGAGTTTCCACTGTATTTTTATTACAGTTGAAAATCTGAACTTTTAGTAAAATAAAAGTGGGCAAATTTTAAATATTGACACCTTGCCACCTGAATTAAACTAGAAAAATTGCTGTTCATAGCAAAACAGCTGTGAGAATGCAAATGAGCAGAATGATTGCTGCAGAATATGCAGGGAAGAGCAGAACAAAGCATAAGATGTAGGAAAAAAACAGAAGAAAGCTACAGTCATACATGGTAGAAATCGTTTGCTAAATAGTCAAATTTAGCAAAAGACGTAGCATAATTCAGCAGAAGAAGAAATTTCTATAAAACCTGAGTGAGAACTTCGACTGACTGACCTGAAAAAGTCATATATGTCTGCTGTTTGACCTCTACTACAGGCTGTAGCGGTCTGCCACAAGCACATAACTTTATCCAAGAACAAAGTCTACTAATGTACTGGGGTCTTGCTGAGTTTTAGCAACGCATTCACCAAAAAGCTGTTTACTGGAAATCTGGCATTAGATGCTTCAGTGAAGGTGAATCAGTCTCAGGTTTTGTCAAGTTGAGCTTATTAAATATTTTCATAATTCTTAGACAGGAATTTCAAACACTGGTAACTCTGCTATGCTTTATCTATTTTATCGGCCAAATTTAAAGGAATCCTACAAAACCTCAGCTCACTTTGCTTTGTACTCTGTCACAAAAACACGTGGACTGAAACTGACTGACTGAGCAGCCAGATATAAAAACTGTTAGACGTACAGAGAGCCTGGAGAACCGTGGATCAGACGTCAGGGGCGGCCCTGCCAGCCTGGCAGAGATCCGTGTCCGTCCTGTGATTGGTGGCTTCCTGCCCAGCAGGAAGTTGTGAACGGAGTTTTAAAGCTGCTGCTGCAGGACTGCAGACATTCACCTGGAAGCTGGACCAGATATGGCTCTGCTGAAGGTTCAGCTGCTGCTGCTGGGGTTGGGTGAGTCGGACACACTTCCACTGGCTCTGAATGCTATGAGTTATGTTGATCTGTGTTTTATTTATTTTTTTCATTATAAATTTGGGTTAATTTTGGTTCCTCATTTCTACTGTGTGGATTTATTTAGCTGAAAACATAAACTTTCTTCTCCAGGTTTTGCAGTGAGCTCAGCGTCTCTGCAGAAGAGAATCATTGGAGGTCAGAACTGTAGAGACGATGAGCGACTCTATCATGTGACGATCTATAGATATACTCAAACGAGAGAAAATTTCTGTGGAGGATCTCTGATCAGTGATCAGTGGGTTCTGACTGCAGCTCACTGCTGGGACTCGGACCCAGGATGGTGAGTGGGAAAAAGTTTGACTGAGAAATCACCAGTAACTGATTGTTTCTGTAATAATTGTCTTTTTTTGCTTAGGGTTAATGAGGTACTTGTAGGAGTTCATCCTAGAAGTGCTCCAAAGCGGATGTATGGAATCACTCAACGTGAGGTTTATAGAGACGGCAACGGTCGTCAGCATGACATCATGCTCCTGAAGCTGTCAGGAAAAACAACAATCCGACCAATCAAACTACCCGACTGTCCAGATACTCTCTTACTGTAAGTTTTATCTTCTAAAATTTCAGAACTTGGTTCTTGATCTGCCAGATGAGGCAAAGTTTATCCAGGAAAGTTTTTGAGCTCTGGTCTCTAGTTAGTTGTTTTTCTTAATGTGACTCATTTTTAGTTTTGTTTCTCTTGTGTTTCAGCGGCACCAGGGTTCAGTTTGCAGGTCACGGACCAACACAAGTTGGCTTTTTTAACAAAAGAAGTGAGATGAATGTTCATGTTTGTTGTTGTTTTTGTTACTTCAAAATGATTCAGATGATTCGAATCAGTTTTTAGACTCTCTGCTGAAGTTGAACTTAGCAAGCCAGTTGAAGTTTCGATCCTCAAAAACTCTCTGAGATAAAACTGCTTAAAGCTGAAATAGGAAGTTCTGAGAAAATTGCGAGCTTAGCCTGAAAATTTGAGCAAGCATACAAAGTGAGCATGGTGTACATGAGCATTGATTGACAGCACTAAGACCCTCCTTTTGGCTCTGATTGGTTGTTTTTGACCTGGCGTGGTGCATGTCTGCAGACAGCTAGGACAACAAGGAGGAAGTGGAGGAGCTCAAGCTTATCATAGATTCTCTGTCTCATAATTACCATGAGCACATAGTGACAGTTTTGATACAAATGTAAGAAATACATTTTATAGAAGTAACATACTGCAGTTTAATAAGGTGATATCCTGAGCAAAATGTGTCAACACTTAAACAGACTTTACATGTTTATGCTGCTTTTTCTCTACAGTCACACAAAGTCCAGGGGATCTTCAGTGTGCAGAGTTAAAGATCGCTAAACATGAGAAGTTGGAAAAGGCACGGGCAAAAGTCGGGAACTTTATGTACAGTTACCAGAAGTGGTACAGCGTGGGAAGCTCTAAGAAGGACTCATCTCACGTACGTCAATCTTTAAAC
Source organism: Girardinus metallicus (assembly GCA_903067095.1). Classification (NCBI taxonomy): domain Eukaryota; kingdom Metazoa; phylum Chordata; class Actinopteri; order Cyprinodontiformes; family Poeciliidae; genus Girardinus; species Girardinus metallicus. The sequence goes on along the minus strand of CAEGAE010030684.1, from coordinate 25,482 downwards.
AATTTTCTGCACAAAATTTAGACATTGTTTCTGTTTTATCGGCTAAATCACAGCAGCAAACCAACTAAAAGCTTTGTGTTTGTGACAGGGCGACTCTGGTGGAGGACTTGTGTTCAAGAACAGGCTGTATGGCATTGGTGTCTTCGTTGGAGATTCACTGTATGCATTCACGAAACCAACTGGTTTCCTGGATGTCTGCGCCTACAAGCAGTGGATAGATGACACAATTAATTAACCAAAACCCTCGGTTGCTAAGTGTGTCTATTGTGGCTAAATGTTCCCAGCATCATAAAATGACAACAAGTTTAATCTTTAAATTTTAATTTTCAGTTGATTCATTTCTTGATTTACAGCTGAATTATTTTGGGGACTTAAGTTATTGTGTACAAGTTAATCTGTGATAACATCTTATTTCTCAGTAAGTAAAGCTGCTGTTTGTAATAATGAGTAATAATATCACATGACTAGGAAATAAATGGCTGTTCTCTGATCAGATTCTCTCTTGTGCTTATTTCTGGTTGGTAGTGAAGAAAATAACAGATTTTAAAATATTGAACACATATTGAACTTTAAAGGCTATTAAATGAACTTAGAATCCAGAAAAACTACTTCCAGAATAAGAATATTAAAAATGTGGACATACTTGAAAAGCCCAGAGGATTCTTACTTCCTTATACCTAAATAGCAACCAAGAACAGTGATTAGAACAAACTTTTTTTGCTATATATAGCAAAAAAAGTTTGTCATATTTTTGCTATATAGCAAATATTATATTGCAAAATAGATCTTCTGCTATATTTTACTTTTGCTAAATATAGCAAAAGATATAACATCATTCAGCAGAAGCAGAATTTTGTATAAAACCTGAAATATTTGAAAAAGTACAATAGTAAAATTTTGCAGAAGATATAGCATAGTTAAGAAGCAGAACATTTTGATTAAAGTTTGCAGAAGCCGTTTGTAGATGGTAAAACCAGCAAAAGACATTTGCATAAAGGTAGACAAGGAGAATTCTGACACACAGATATAAAGAGCACAACAGAGAAACACATTGAAGAAATAGGAGAAGGTGTGACATGTCTGTACTCCAGAAGAGTTTGACAGAAAACACTAAGACCTGTGACAATAAAGTGGACATTCGTGGCTACATTTGAATGCATAAATTATTCCTGTACAGTTAAATATGTATGAACAGCATCATTCTGTTTGCCAACAAGCGTGAAAAGTTAAAAGAATCATCCGTTAATAGGGCAAACTGACGACAGTTCCACCATAGGATTACATTATAACCCTGAAAACGATCAGAAGTCTGCATAAAACTTAAATCGCAGTCGGGGAAAAATGTAAGATCATCAAAAGCCGAAAAATTTGAAAATAGTTTACAGTCTGGTGACTTGTTTAAAAGTTGAATGGAGTTTCTACGTTGAAGTAGACAGAAGTAGTACGCTGTGAAAAAGCAGAAGATTTTGGCAGAATTTTGTAGAATTTCAATGCATTTCAATGGGGCTGAAATTTGCAGAAGAGTGCAAATATTTCAAAAAGTACAATAGTAAAATTTAGAGAAAGATATGGCAGAAATTTCCAGAATAAGCAGAACGTTTTGATATATGAATTGGTAAAATAGGTTAAAGTTTGCAGAAGTAAAGACAAAAACATAAATAGGATCTTAATCAGTCAGAATGCAGCAATCTCACTGATTGCTGATTAAATAAAATGTAAGTATTTAGTAGCTGATAAAGATGCAAAGATCGATTCCTCCTAAAACGAGTAACGTTACTGACAACTTTGAGTGTCCTTCATAGTAACAGTGTCTTCAGTCAAAGGCTTTCTCAGAACCGCAGCGATACAGACTGCTACAGTAAATCCTTCCCACAGACCTCATCAACATTTAATTTCCTTTTTGGATTAATAATGCATTTTTGTAATTAGGTTTTCTCATTTATTCCACGTTTTTTGATGTGAACCTCCAGTATGTTTGGGTTTTCAAAGCCTCAGCCCTTTTGTGTGCTTTGTTTATGTGGTGGCAGAAAAAGCAGCTGTCATTACGGCCACCCCCTCTCCAAACTGGACCTCCTGGTTGCTCCCCCATGGCCACACACAGACATCCCACACACATGATGTTCAGATCCTGTTTAAAAACACTCAAATAGTTCAAACTCGATGCGGCGTTTTAAAAAAAAAATAAGGATTTGATTCACTTTTTCCCCTTCTGCTCTCTTATCTCCACCCCACACCCAGCGGATAATAAATCCTGTGTCTGTGCTGGGTTAATGTGAACATCTCAGCCATTTAACGCCGCACATAAAACACAAAGACGGGTTAAATGGGAAAAATAAAACAGAACGACACTCCAGTGGTAAAACCTTTATTTTATTCATAAACCAAATTTACAGAAACAACAATGAATGCGGCAATAATGCAACACGGAACGTAAGAAATGGAACTCTGCCAAAACGAACAGAGAGAGAATAACGGCTCGAGCGAGGAGGCAGACGAACCGGGAAACAAAAAGCAGAGAGGAGGGGAAACGCCTCAGTCGTGATACATTTTGAAGATGCAGCTTTTGATCACGCCCATATATCTGTCCCACACAGCCTGGTGTCTGAGGGCAGAGAACAAGCAGTCAGTGGGTGAATGACGCAAAGTCAGAGCAGGAATTGCGAAATCTGTGCAAAGAGAGCAAATGAGGCAACCGGGGTCCCCTGAGTTTAACCAGGGGGTCTTTGCTGCTATTTATGAATATCTCTTTGTTAGGCCTGAAGCAGAGCAGGTCTGTGTAAATCTTTAATTACATTCCTGAGAGTTTACATGAGAAACAAGGCGACTACAGTTACAGAACCACATGGAAGACATGCCAGAACAGAGATGACAGTTTCAATGATAACGACCTGAGCAGAGGGTTCTGCTGATGAACGTCGCCTTTTCTGGGGGTTTTCACTGTTTTTGTTTTTTTTTTTCCCAAAAGAGAAGCTGTACAAGGAGTTCACAGTGGCTGCGATTCCTTTACAAACGTACGCAAATCTTTGTTGGTAAAACATAATTTTGCAATTCTGGTGTTTCCATTACATGACTACTAATTGTCTTTGTTATGGAGTCTTCATATTACATTTTCTCCTAGTAAAATCTTATTGTAATATAAAGAAAAATTGTTTTAACCCCATAGTCCGGTAGATTTGGTCCATTGCAACATTTGTTGCATTTTCAGCTGGTGTGGTTCACTTTCACACTGCACTGTGGTGGCTTCACCATGAACCACAGGAGGAAACGACACAAAAACTTCAATGGAAGACATGAGGGTCAGATTTTAGTGTTTAGTGGTTGTAGGATTTCTTATTTGTTTTTGGTAAAAGACTACGAGCCATTTCTCACTGTAGCGTTAAACTCACAAGTTTGTTTTGGTTGCATTTACCCAGAATGCCCTGCGCTGTAGTCCCCTGCCTGCTTTTGGAGCGGTCTCTGGTCTGCTTGGTGTTCACATATGCATTCGAACTGCAGAAGAGTTCACTTCAACCGAACAGAGACAGAGGTTTTTTGGCAGACCAGAATTCACATCAGAGTTTCATTGAACATTCACATTTACCCAAACAAACTGGACTTTCCAGACAAATGAATTAGAGTTTGATTAAAATTCTGGTCTGCCTACAAATCCCGGTTTCAGTTCGGTTAAAGAGAACCCTGGTGCAGTTCGAAGGTATATGTGAACACCAAGCGGACCGGAGACTGCTCCAAAAGCAGGAAGTGGACTACAGCACAGGGCATTCTGGGTAAGTACGACCATAACAAATGTTAGTCTAGCACTACCGTGAGAAATGACTTGTGGTCTGGAAGAAATCCAACAACCCAGCTAAAATCTGCGCCGCTCAATTTTTGTTTACATTTTGCGAAGAAGGGAGTTGCGCTCATGTCTTCTTCAGAGGTTTTTGTGTCATTTCTTTCAGTAGTTCTTGGTGCAGCGCCCCCACAGACGAGGAGGGGAACAGGCTGTTCTAATTGGTTGGATCGTTTGACTCAAGGCGAAAGTGAACCACAGCAGCTGAACCAAAATGTTGCAATTTTGGTTCCAGTCTACTGGATTAGCAGGTGTGAAAACACCTTTAGATTGTTCTTCAGTTTCCTGACTTTCACTCCGACTGATAAAGGCGCATTAACTCACTTGAATGAGTCCAGAATGTGTGCAGAGTTGGTGTAGTGGGTGAGGAAGAGTTTTACGTCCGCAGATGTCCATCGGTCTGAACGGCACGGCTCAATAAACTGGAAAAGAAAAGGAAAGGAGGAGCTCACGCAGCCTTGCAGACAGACAGATCTGAGATCAGATACTAACCTTTTCTACAAGATCAATGAAGAAATCTCTGACATCTTTGGTGTTTGTTAACTTTGTGGCAATGTTGACGAGGCCTCTGGAGAGATTCTGTGGCAAAAAGAGAGGAATAACGCTTTCACCGGGACAGTTAACAACAGATTACATTTTACATTAAACCAGGAAGTGTTTCTCACTTTAAAATTAGCTTCCATCTCTGCGAAAGCTTTCGTTTTCCCTCTGAGAGCCGTGCAGACCAGACTGAGAGCAGAGCAGAGAAAGAAACAGGAAATTAGATAAAAGTGTGCTGATAAAGCTTTGTGAGAAAGCCAGGCCGTTTCTCGGCCATCTGCACAAAATTGGAGCATATTTTTGTTACCTTTTGTGCTGATCCAGCAGATCTTTGTCAGTGATTAAAATCTTCAGCTCTTTCAGCTCTTGTAAAAACTCCTTGTCCAGGTCGACGTCCATGTCTTCCACCATGTTGTCTATAAAGAGCATTTGAGTTGAGACTTCCACGAATCATTTTAGAACAAATTAATTTCTCAGAATTGTCTCTGTGTCAAACACACTTATTATCAAACTGTTTTGCTCTTAATTGAAACCATTCAGACTCAGAATTAACTCAAACCAGGATGAGTGAAACTTGAAGGACCTCTGGTGGTCACTGGAAGAGCCGCAGTGAACCATTTGTTTTCTTAAGTAAAGCTTCAATCTTTGCTTTTAAGTGTTTTTAACACAAAATTTCAAAAACACTTGGATATGCAGGGTTTATTATTTCAGAGCTGTATGAACGTTAAATCTCAAGCAATTACGACGCGACATTTGAGTAATGAGCTATGCAGCAGCTAAACGTGATATTAGTGGTGTTTATGTTTGATGTTGGTAAAAAGCACCAAAGCAAACAAGTAAAATCGCTCACCAACGGCCCCAACTGTCCAATTGTTGATAAGCTGCCCGGCGCAGAAAGCAAAGTCCTGGAAGGTGAGATACTGCAGCTTTTTCTTCCCCGTCTCAAAGCGGTTGTTGGCAAAGAAAACAATGGCGGCATAATCCCTGCAAAAAAAAAAAAAAAAAAAGACAGAAAAGCAGCAGTTTTGATGTCTTATAGTAGTGTTAGAATATTGAGGCTAAGAACATTTTTATAAATTTCATTACAAGACTAAAGTCTTAATAATACAAGAATAAAAAGTAATAAAATGAGAGTAAACTCATAATATTATGAGAATAAAGTCAACTTAATGTGAGTGTAAAAAGTCAGAATAATATGAGAATAGTCATAATATTATGAAAATTAATCAAGTTTATTTGTATGGCACATTTCAGCAACAAGGCATTCAAAGTCATAAAAACAAAAATAAAAAGCCTTAATATTACAACTTTGTTCTAGAAATATTATGACCTCATTCTCATACAATTTTATACTCGTAATATAACAACTTTATTCCAAAATATTATGACTTTATGATAACTATGTAAAGTGCATCCAAAGCATTTTAAACCCAGCTGTGTTCACTCAGTACCTTGCGAGTTTGTCAGAGAGAAGGAAATGCTGACGTATGTTCTCCACCAGGGGTCCCTTCAGCTCCTCCACAACTTTGAAAACACGTTTGAAGTTGTCAAACTGAAATACAGCAGATGACGCAGGAGGCTCGCTAAATTACAACATCGTGACTCGAACAACAAGCCAATCCCAACCAATAAATTCTGCTCTGTCGAAAATGTTGAAATGACTTCACACAAAAGCAAAAAAGAAGAGCTTGGAGGGATTTCTATTTCCCATTTAAAGAGTTTTACAGCCTGAGAGTAAATGACTCAACACTGTCTTCTTTTACCTGTCGCCTGCAGCTTTTCAGAGTCACACCTGTCTTGGCGCCGATATCGTCCAAGTCTTTCTTTGTTCCTTTGGAGAGTTTTTTTCCTAAGACCTCACGCACAAACGCATCATCAAAGGCATAATACCTAAACAAAAACACACAAATACTTTAGATGCATTCTCATCTAAAAAATTTAACTACATGACAAAAAAGAACTGAAAATGTTGAGATGGGAGCGTCACCTCTCTATGAGCATGGTTTGCCGGTGAGGGGGGATCTGGAAGAGCAGCTGGTTTGCGAGTTTGGCCGGACTCTGCAGCAGTCGCTCACACATCTGGAAAGTCCTGTACTGGTCCATGGTGTCGCTCAGGAGAACATCCTGGTTTGCTTCACACTCGTCCATCACGCCTCCCGCCATGCGCACCTTCACAGCATCGTTCACTGTCGGATAAAATCCAAGCCCCATTCACATGCATATCATATTCCTGTTTACATGTTGTGTTGTGGGATCAGTTGAGAAATTGTGTCCATGTTAACACCAGACTGACTACTGGAGGAACAAAAGTACTTTTTACGACATAAACATGGTCACAAGATGCTATAAAATCATATTAAAATTTTTTTAAAAGCAATTTTTTTCAGCAGTGCTTATCCAGTAATCCACTCTAGGCTTAATTAGATAATTTATCACGTAGTCACAAAGTTGTGTAAACAATCAGCAGCTACTGCAACTTTACAGTGGATCCATGTTGCTCCTAATATTTAGGGTGTGGAGGAAAACAACATTCCTTGCCCATTTTTCCCACGTATGCCACGTACTTTATCCTTTAGATCTCTAGTTCCTGGGAATTGCTAAAGCTACTGAAGCGCTTTCAGTAGTTTAGTTCTGCCCAAGTGTTGCACTGAGATCATTTCATGGCCACTTTTCTGTAACCTTGATGACACAGGAAACAAAATGTCTTTAGATGTCTTTATTTTTAAGGATGCATAAAGAGAGCAGAGGCTTTGCAGTGAAGCTGTGAGTGAAGAAGCAACAATAAGTCTGCTTCACTCTCTGCTTATTTTTTTCTGCTCCGTCATCCCATCTTCAATTGCTTACTTTAATACACAAATATTATCTGACCATTTGAAAAATCACATCTAATAATCTTTCATAAATATCTAGAACAGGAAATCTGTTTAATTTTTAAAATGCAACCAACTTACTCCTATTTTTAGGATTTAATAAAAAAAAAATAAAACATAAAATTTGTTCAAAAAATTATTTTTACTTTTATTATATAGAAAGTTTAGAAAATTACAAATAACTGTAGAACTAAAATTTGGTCTTCACAGGAAAGTTGAAGTAAACAACACTTTTTTCTATCCTATTTTGAAGGAACCAACATTTTATGCACATCTCTGGAGGTTTCATCCAGCTAAACCAAGGTGGCTCCTCTCCACTGTCCCCTCATGCTTGCTCAAGATGTGCGACTGCTGCAAAGTCAACAGCTTCATACAACTGGGAGTTTCTTAAATGAATAACTTATAATCAAGATTATTGTATGATCAAATGAAGCTATCTGTACTGTAATATAATCGGGATTGAATTGGACCGTGTACCACTGAATCTAAATGCGTCTGAATCTTTGAACTAATTTGGTGTACGTTTCTACCTAGCTGGATACAAACTAGATCTCTTTGCATTGAGTTGACAATAAACCTAATTAAATAAAAAAATTTGTAATCTTTCCTCGTTGGGATGAAATTAAATTCTGCTCCTCTGATATTATTCACTCACTTATTCAAACATGTACTTTCGTATTGCTCTATTTACCAGCCTAATAAAGTAAACACATTCAGTTAAGGATGATCATACCTGTGTATCCATCCAGCCAGAGCTGGTAAACCTCCTCATCCATGATGGTAGTGTTACCAACGAACACATCAAGCTCTACGGCCATCTGCGAGGAGTAAAAAGAAAAGCTATTCAACATTAACACGTAGCGATCTGCACTTAGCTGCCTCAAAAGACCTAATGTTGTCATATTATATTTTATACCTTGATTTTAGGGGTGTAAAAAAAACTGATTTCAAAGTCTATCTTTAATAAAAGCGGATCTTCAAGGTGAAACGTTCATCCCGTCAGCTGTATTTAAGCAGTTTTACTCATTAGCTAAATTAGTTCAAGGTTAGCTTCTCTGTTAGCAGCCTCGTAAAGCGAGCAGCAGTTAGCGACATCAAACTGATCATTAGAAGACAAGACTGTAAGTTAGGACTGAATAAAAATTGTAATACTGCTACAAATAATTAGCAGCAGCTCAAACTTCTGCGATTAGACTAGGAGTAACGATCAAACTGCTCCATCTTTACAGGTACGCAGTGTCAACAACAGCAGACATACAGCAGCACACGCTTCCGGATTGGTGACGTCATGTCGTACGTAAGTCGTTAGGATTTTTAAATATGAAATAAAAACAATACAAGAAGTACATACATAATATTATCATGTATATGCCCTTTAGGAACATTTTTATTATTTATTTTTATTTTACAGTAATTGTGTTTTGGTTGGTAAAAGAGCTACTGTGTGATTCAAACGGTAGCTGCGGTTGCCATGGTGAAGTTAAGGTCGCGCTGATCTGACTGATGCGGCGCTGACTGTAATGGAGAGGTTTTTTTTTTCACTTAAACAGACATTAAAGCAAACTAAAGTCATAAACACTGTGCTATTTCTGTCGTAGGAAGTTTTCCAGGGACCTTAATACAGTCAGGTAGAAAAAAATTTGAATCTTATTACAAGAAATGTACACCAGTGTCTAATTTCTCTCAAATTTACATCAAAACAACAAATGTTTTTACCTGATTAACCTCTATCAATAAAATTATATGTAACCAGGTGAGAAATGGGTACATCTCATATGTATTTTGTAAACCATGTTTTACCTTTTATTTCACCGACTGGTTGTAATTCTTGTTTTTGTCAGCATGTGGTGCTGCTGTTACAGAGAGGTCTACAATTACCGAAAGTAGATAAAACCTCTTGTTATTATTATTATTATTATTTATTTATTTATTTATTATTATTTTTCTTTCTTTTTTTTGTGGGAGAATATATATGTAGCATCCCGATCCACACTCCATTCCAGTAGATGGCGGTAATGCACATCAGTAAGTTGCTGGCCAACCGCCATAAAAAAAGAAGAAGAACCTGTTTATGTACCGTGGCACTCTCACTGGTAAAACGGAAGAGAATGACATTTTTGAGGCGAGACCTGTTGGATAAGACGACTCTATGGCCACATGAGCGAAGAATCCAGATGTTCGAGGTGCCACTGCCGTTTGTTATATGCCGTTGTTAGATTTCAGCTTTTATGTGAAGCTGCGTTGCTACTCTGTTGAGCGCTAACAGCGTTGTTAGCCCGCCATTTCGCTGAAGCTAAGGTTTTCTACTGATAAAATACGGACCATTCATTTCCCCATATATTGAACTTCATTCTTTTCATTTTTTTGCAACTCAGAGGGGAAAGTTTTTTTTGTTTGTTTTTTTTTTTTTTAAATAAAGAACCCCTTTTATTTGAAGCTCCATGTGCTATATTAATCCCGGCGTCATATATTTGCTACTTTAGAAAAAAATAATATTTATTTATAGCTGGTGTATAATCCCCTTCAACTGGAACACCTTTATCTCCATTTGTATCTAAGATTGCTCTGAGGAAAGTTTACCCCACCTTTCTCTTTCAACTTTGAGATATTTGAACCGAGACTTGCATCCCACAAAGCATCTCGACATTCTGAGTTTTGACTTGGAGTTTCCATTTCTTAATGCTAATCATGCTGAATGGTCCTCAAATCTTAAGATTTTCCTAAATTTGTTTGCATGTTTTTCAGGTATGAAATGACCAAAATCACTAAATTACAAAGGAATATGACGACAGACGTCCATTTAGTGGCTAAACAAACAGCAGCAAAAATAAAAGTAAACAAAAAACAGTCAAGTATCGGAATCAAAATGAGCTTAAAGCAGCCAAAGTCCAAAGAAGAACAATAAAAGATCTTTGGAAAGCCTGAAGAATACCTAAGATCATTTTAAAATAACATTGGCTTTCAAACTATTTTTTAAAGTTAAGTGCTAAAAGCAAAACAGGAAAGTCAGTCAGCTATGTCTCTCGTTACAGCATGTCCAACAATTCCAAAAGTTTAACTCCCCAAATTGGATTAGAAAAAATACAAGTGGACCTTTTATTTGATCTATTTTCATAGATTCCATGAATAGCACATAAAATGTTCTTTTTAATTAATTTCTATTCTGAATAGAAGTGAATGTTTACTGCGTTTGACAACAAAATGGAAGGGTAATTAGTGTTGGAGCTGCTGAAATCCGAAGGAAGTAAAAATATACTAGAAAGTTTATTGTTCTCTCAAAAGACAGCCTGCACTAATTTAAATGAGTTCACCAAAGCCTGTTTATTCGTCACTCTCCAAAAAGGAAAAAAAAAAACTGAGCTGGAGAGAAAGCTGCATGAGTTCATTAATAGAAAACATGAGACTTGGAAATTTCCTGCACAGTGTGAAATTTCTTGACTCAGCATAAACTGAGAAAGTCTTCAGTGGTCAGACTGAAACTTACAAGTAAAATGTGACGACTGAAACTACATGAAACATCTGGCAGCAAGAGCCTTTTGTTGACTTTTGTCCTTTAATTTGTACTTTCCGTTACTGTGGAAGGTGTCAGATCCAGAATAGGCCCCCTTGAACAGGATGCACTTCACTTGTACACAATCTGCTCTCTTTTCCTGCACAGATTAATCCATATAAATCCCCGTAAATCCTTCTCCTCACCCTCCCGTTTCTGTGTTTCTGCATGTGTCCTTCAGAATGACAACATGTGGGATAAAAAAAAAACAAAAAACAACCCCCTTCTTCCATCCACGCCCCCGGTCAAATCGTTTTTTTGTCAGATCTCTCACTGCACATCAACACTCTCATTTCTAAACTCCCATGACACCCTGATTCCATCCCCAGATTCCTCTCAGCGCGGTTAACACCCTACATTGTTATGGCCTCCGTGAAACAATGGAGGTGGGACAGAGGGCGGAAGGATGTGGCCAAATACCTCAGCATAAACCGATGGGAAAAACACACACACGCGCGCGCACACACACACACAAACGCCTGCAGTCAAACTTTCCAACTGTGTTCTCTGAAAAGAAACAAGTCGTGTCTCCTGATACAGAGAGAATGTGCTGTGCTTTTCGGGTGAACTCCAAAAGCCTTTAGGACACAATAGAGATAGTTTGAGTTTAGAGGATGAGATCACGCTTGTAAATGGATAAATCCAAAGGAAGTACGGTCACATACAGAACTTTTCCTATTTGTTTCCATTGTAAACCGAAAACTTTTCCATGTCTGTGTGGTCTAACATAATAAAAGGGTTATAAAAAAAAAAAAACACTTTAAATTTAAAAGTACAAATGTTTCTGAAGTTGTTAAATAAATCTGTTTACAATGTTGCTTAAAGAAACTCAAACTATTTAAATCGGAAAGATAAGGTGTTCAAAAATATCAGATACAGTATCTATGCATATCTACGGTGTATCAAGCAACCACTAGAAAGATTAACACTTCAGATTACTGTAGTCTGTCAAGTTAACAACTATCAACATCAACCTTCCTGTAAAGAAACATCATTCAAAATAAAACCAAACCAAGTCACTTGAATCAGGAATATTTTTAAATATTTTACTTAATAAAAAATCAGGCTTTCATTTTAGAGTTCAGATTTTTTTCAACAGTCTAAATTCTTATGAGATTAAAGTCAAAGTTATATTTTGAATCTCAGAATCTCTGATTTTTATTTTCCAAAAACGTTTTCAGTTTTCTTAGGTTAAAGTTAGAATTCTGACTTTTTAATCTCAGAATTCAGATTAAAAAAGAAATCAAATTTTTTTAAAAAAAGAGCAGATTTTTAAAAATCTAAATTCAAAGGAAAAAGTCAATATTCTGATATTCAAAAGATCTGGCATTTTAAATGTTCTGAATTATATCATATCAGAACTCTTTTTTTTTTTCAAACGTGTAAAACATTTTGAGAGAAAATGTCAGTTTTGTGAAATTATAGCTAAGATTAATTCTCACTTTTGTCTAGAACTCTGAGCTCCTTAAAAGTTAAATTTCTAAGAATAAAGTAATTTTTATGTGACCTTAAACCTCTTAAACCAAGCTTTAAAAATGAATAGGACTAACTGCTCCGCAACATTTACCATATTCACATCTTTTTAGGTGTCATTTTGCGTCATTTCTTCAGCTAATCCAGTTCGTTCGTTCGTGCTTTTACTTTGAAGGCCTCCCCTGTGTATTTCCGGTAACGCTGCAGCTTCACGCGCAGCTCAGCAGGCTCGTTAAACTGGTGGCGGCGGACATTGTTGTGGTAGCAGCTCCGCTCCGGAGGATGAAGCGCCTGTAATGAGCAGGTAACGGGTCGGACCGTTTTATCTCCTTTCTTTTTCCTTTTTCTCTGTTTTACCGTTTTTGTTTGTTTGTTTGTTGTTTTTTTTTGTTTTTTTTTTAAATAAAATGTGCCGCCCCCGGTAGAAGACACCGCCGCTCCGTCAACGGAAATCTGCCTCCATTCAACCGAAGCACAGCGGAGCCTGACGACGCGATGCCGCCGACCTGAAAACCCACAACATCTGCGAGGTTTTGCATCCGTGGGCAGCGGGGTAAAATCTCGGCGAACCCGATCGGAGATAAGCACCTCCACAGGGCGGATGTTTTCTCGAGAAAACGGACCGTGGAGCTCCGAGAGGCCTTTGGGAAACACAGCCTGCTGCTGAGGAGATGGAGATGATGATGATGATGATGACGACGATGATGATGGACTGACATTAATCGGAGCTTGCGGTGCATCCTCACACCCGACCTCATTAAGGCCTTGAAGAAAGCGGTCTAAATAAAGAAATCACGTGACACAAGAAGAGGATGATGTGAAAACTCTCAGCTGAGCATCAAATACAGCAACATTTGTGGGGGGGTTGAATAATTTCTCAGGGACTCTGTAGGTTTTCTCGCTCACAATGGGCAGTGAAGGTGAGATCATAACCAGAGAGCTGTCAAAGGTCTCTGATGAGGATTTGCTGGCCTGCTCCAAAGAGGAGCTGGTGAGCCGGTTGCGTAAGGAGGAGTCAGAAAAGATCTCCGCTCTGATCCAGCGCGGCAGGCTCATCAAGGAGGTCAACAAGCAGCTGCAGGGTCACCTCCTGGAAATCAGGGAACTAAAAGTCATCAACCAGCGCCTGCAGGAGGAGAACACCGAGCTGCGGGACCTCTGCTGCTTCCTGGACGACGACAGGCTCAAGGTGAAGAAGCTGGCCAGGGAGTGGCAGCTGTTTGGCCACCACGCCGCCAAAGTGATGCGGGAGGACCTGGGCGGCTACCTGAAGAAGCTCGCCGACCTGGAGCGCATGCAGGACGGGCTGGTGAAGGAGAACCTGGACCTGAAGGAGCTGTGCCTGGTGCTGGAGGAGGAGTGTGTGAGCAGGAGCGACTCCAGCCCCGGCGGCTCCACGGAGCTCAACCTACCCTGCATGGTGGCCCGGGACTTGGGGGACGGAAGCTCCAGCACGGGCAGCGTGGGCAGTCCAGACCAGCTCCACCTGGTGTGCTCACCTGACGACTGACGGCCGCCAGAGGGGCTTTGGACTCCACAGACTAAATTGGAGGCATTAAAGGATACTTCAGGATTAAAAAAAAGAAGAAAAAAAATGATGTTAAAAGGTTATTAGATGCTTATATCTTCACTAGCTGCAAATGTGGGCAAAACCTTCTGAAAAAGACACAGATTTTATAATTGCGGTGTTTCCCTTTAATAAAAACAGCAATTAAAATCCCATCTGAATAAGTTTAAATTTCCAGTTGCTCTCATCTTCCTGGTTTCCGCCAGTAGTAACGTCGTTGCTGATCATGTGACTAATGTGATGCTAAAAACCCAAATTAATCTAGCCAAAACTTGTTATTTAAAAAATTTAGTGTTTTTCAGAATTGTCTATTTCCATTAAGGGAATTTGTCAAGTTAAATTGTATGGTCAATGGAAAGGAAGCTACTTGCGTTTAATTTTGAAAAACTGCAATGGAAGCACTTTTTTCACATTACATCCGCTTGTGGGCAAGCCAATTTTTATATTAGCTAGATATTTGACTTGGACTTAAATATTTAGCTTGTAGCAACATAAATAGTACTTTCCAGGTATTTAGGTCTGAGCTAAAGATTGGGCTTAGAAAATAAATATTTAGTTTGAAAATAAAAAAACAAGAGTCACATGATGGGATGTTGCCACTGGCACAAAACGCAAAGACGACAACAAGAAGTAGTTGGAGGATGGTGGCATGTTTTTTAATTATCTGGTGAACAAACTTATTCACGTGATTTTAATGGAAACACCGCAGTTGCAAAATTGTAATTTTTTTTGTGTACCACTAGCAGAATATTGACAAAGTTTTGCTCACATTTGAGAGGAAAGCTCAGCTACTCATTCTAAAGTTTACATTTCCAGCCCTCAAATCTCCAAATAGTCTCTGCATTTCTCTAACATTTTGCACATTTTAGTCCAACACATTTTAACGATTTTTGTTAAAATACTGAAGTTGACTTCTCATTCACACTGTGGTAAAGGGCTATTTCACAGCTTTTATTGGCAACTTAGATCAGCCATTTTCTAACACCTCTCAGACTTGTGAAATCCTACATTATCCTACGTTTAATTTACAGTTTATTCATTTATTTTATTTGTAAAACAGAATAGAACAGTTTTCAAATATGTATCTGTCAAATCACTAACGACAAACTAACCAAATCAGACTTCCTCAGCCTAAAACATCTAAAATCTAAAAAAAAGATCATATTTGTTTATGTAAACTCCATTTACAAGCTTTTAAAACATTTTTTGATTTTGCGTTGGTTGTTATTACAAAGAAGACAATGGTTATTTCCATAAGAAACATTGGTTGGAGGTGGTGCAACAGCAATGTTCTTCCTGTATGAAACGTTTATTGAGAACGGAACATGTAAATGTCTAAAAAAAAAAAATAATTATGCTAAGATCATGAATTGAGGTTAAACTATAGAAATATAAAATATTTCAGTCTAGGATTCTACTGTACACAAAGAAGTAAAGGAATATGATCAAAACCGGAAATAGCATAAGTGTTTAACATGTACATGAAAGGAGTCACTTAATTACATTCTCGTAGTTCTTTTTCCAGCCAGAAAATGTAATTATTATTTTTTATTACTTATGCTATCAGTGTCAAATATGTTCAAAAATGTACAGACCTATTCAACAAATTAGAATATTATTGAGAGGCCCATTTATTCTGGGAACTTTATCGCTAAGTGAAACATTATGTTGCTTAATTACACACAGATGGGTGTTTGAAAGCCTTTATTTCTGTTAATTATGATCATTTTCAGCTTACTGTTAATGAAAACATGACTTTTAAGAGTAAAATATTACATCAAACCAATTAAAAAATATTTTTAATAACAGAAATGTGGGTTTTATGAAAACTGTACTTGAAAACTAAATACTTTCTTGAAGGACATTTTCAAAATGTGCTTTTGATCTGAAAACGAGACTCATGTATATACAAATTTATTTAACATGACTGTGTTCACGCTGATATTTCAATTCAAATTCAAAAACACTTTATTGATCCCAAAGGGAAATTAAATGTTGTTGTAACTCATATTAATTAAATTTCTAGCACTTTCCCTTTATTTAGTCAGGGCTAGAAAAGCATTTTATTTTAGCTATTTAAGTACATAAAAGTACATTAACATACTATTAGATTGATTAAAGAAAGTTTTTACCTTGAGATGGATAAAACAAGGTTAGCATCTGTTGCTAACAGGAAGTAAAAACTACACAATAAAAGGGGGATAATTTAATCCTAGCATACAGATCTCTTTTTGGGAGGCTCAATGATAGTAACATAAAATATCTAAAATCAGAGTAGCGATTTGATTAAAAAAGGCAAAAGTATATAACCAATTAAGTGAGTACTTTTTTCTTGTTTTTCACTCTTAGTTTGTCTAATTGAGAATACTTTATCTTATTTTCTTAGTACAAGAAGGTCTGCCATGATGACAAATTTAGCCGGACGATCAAATTTTCCAGTAATTATTACGATAAACAATAAAATTGTTGTTTTGAGAACATTTTCAAGTAATAAATTGATATCTAATGCATGTAAATCTTATTTTGTAAAGACCTCTTCACACTGGAACTGGAAGAGATTTTAAATATTCAGCAACCAACACAACCATAAATAAAACAAAAATAAAAACCCACACAAAACCATAATTAAAATGGACTGCCTTTCAAAAAATATTAATCATCAGAATTACTCATTTTAATTTATCATGATTAATTGGTTGTTGCATCAGGTGTAGAGACAGGAAGATAATTGGTGACGCACCGCCTCCAGCCTTCGTCTGGTTGATAAATAATCATTGGATTCTATATAAAAATGTCAGATGCAAATGAAATTATGTTATAAAGGTTTGTAAAGTAGCATTTGCATAAACTGCTGTGACATTTTAGAGATACTGGCATTGTTGGGAGAAATCCAGTTTGGTTTATTTTTTACAGACAAGATATTAAATGTTTACAACCTTTTAACTGAACTTTAGAAATCCTGAGGTTTCCCTTTAAGGCGCTCTGAATGCTGCAACGTTTCTGTGCCACAATAGGATTTGAGAAACTTTTATCACCCGACCAATTTCAGGACCTGATGACAAAGTATCTAAGTTTTACAGTGTTTTTTCTATTGAATCTTCTGAGATTTCTCCTTTTTCAGTGATCTGTTGTTGAAAAAAAAAATGGGACCACTAACTGGGTCACGAATATAAATTAATCTCATGCACTGGACTAGCCTACACTGGTAGAAGCCTTCTTTTCTAATGCACTGGAGAGCCTCGTCTTAGATCATTAAATCACAGATCTAATGATGGATTTTAATCCAGTTTTGAGCCATATTTAGTCCACTGGTGATTTGATATCGGCCTTTGCTACATAGATGCCCAGTTGTGTAATATTTTATGCACTCTCTCTTCCTCAGGGCAGGATTGGAGTGCCATATGTGCATGATGGTTGTTACTGTTTTTACTCCAGATTGTAGTGCATTTGGGAAAATTCGCCAATTTCTAGTTTAAGTTTTGGTTCATGGTAGAGGTTAAGGTAAAGTTCACTCAGAGCAGAACTAATAGTTACTTTTTTCTTTTTTTTTTTTCCTAAAAACCCAGCTGGAATCTCTTTGTATCAAACTGGAAGGTCTACAAACTTTAATGATTTTTATTCTTCTTTTCTTTCTTTGCATTTAACCTGCACCCTACGGGGTGACTAACTTTGACTCTTCTTTATCTCGGTTTATCTGTGTTAATTATAGAATTACTAACTGTTTTTCGGTTTACACCGTAGATAGATGCACATGGATTAGAGAAGATTTATTTTGTCGTCAGTTGTTTATTGGTGGGCTATGCTCGTAGTGCACTGAAGAGCTTTAAATACAGTCGATATTGACTCCCTCTGCTGTTCTGACCTTTTCTTCTGAGTTTGAACTAGTGTTTACATGTTCACAACAGAACAGGTGATTGATTTCTGCTCCTCACTTGATTGATGCGCCCTGTTTGTCATGCAGGAACAGTTCATGAGTGTTCGTCGGTTTTATTTTTGGATCTCGGTTTGGCTCAAGAGGGCTGTTAATGCTTGTGCCCTCTTAGCGATCCACACACGTCATTCTACAGCGGCACAAACACTGATTTTTATATTTATTTTCTCCTTCCACTCTGGAGCTTTCGGTCTGACTCTGCCTCCCTAATCTCATTTTGCAGCTCCCATATCGGAGATGTTGATGAATTAGCAAGACCCTGGCTTCTGTTTTTGATAAATGAGAGTTCAGGGTCAGGAAGCGGCCATCAGCAAAAGTCTAAATGCATTTACCTAATCAATGCCAGAATTGATTATTCTCATTAGCTAAATTGTCTGCCACTATTCTGGAAAGTATGTCCACAATCAGTGCTTTTTGTCTTATTAAAATCCAAACTATGTGAAGTTAAAATACAGCAAAAAAAGCAAATGTAATTAAAAAAATCAGCTGCCAGACTGATACTGTTTAACCTGCATTGAATGATCATTCTTGATCTTTAGAATTAAACTGACGCATCGCTGCTCGTTTTACTAAATTTAAATTTTTTTATACACACTGGAGCTGGAAAGTATCACAAAGTAACTCTTGTGCTAAAACAAGCAGCATAATTCCACATTTTGAAAATAAATTAACTTAAAATTTCGACAAAACTCTCGTTTTTGATAAAAAGATTTGGCTCTAGAATGATGTGGTTTTTTATTAGCTGTATAGAAATTGTCTTATTTCGCAAAACTGCAATGGAAACACTTTTTTCACATCATTCCAAGTGGAAGTTAAATGTTAACTCATTGTATTTTTAAAGAGTCGTTTGTAGATGGTGATGCTTTGGGTAGGAAGGATCTCCTATAGCAATCAGTGCTGCAACTAATCTGATGAGGCCTCTGATTGAAGACTATACCTGTGTTGAATTTTGCGTAATAAAAGAAAAATAAAAATCACAGTAAATACCACAAACTATTTTGATGAAACTTTGCATCCATATCACTCTATAAGTCATTAATATTTGCATTATAATCAAACTAAACAATTTCAGACAATTTTTCATGCAGACTTTTCTTCTTTATTCTCTGTGACTTCATACAAGTCTGAATATAAAAATAACAATAAGGCACTGCCCACCAAAACAGAAAATCTAAACATTACCAAAAATATATTACACTCTAAAAACTCTAATAAATAGATGATTATATAATCTATATCAACTCCTACGGTCCAGCCTTAGTTGTCAATAAACTGTATAAATATCTGTAGCCTAAAAGGATCCACACACGCAGTAAGGCTGGTAGTTATGAAGACACCATCGGCCGTTAACAACTTCCACAAAATAAAAAAAGATACAAATATAGTTATTATTCTTGCATTAACTCAGTTCTCGTGTTATTCTTTTAGATATATATATATAGTGCATGCAGTTTTTTCCCCCAATAAAAAAAAACATTCATTTCATCTTATAGCTTAAAAAAGTAAAAAATATATCAACTTTGTGTTAAAAAGAAAAAACTAAGAGTGTAACATTCAAATTCTGATAATGCCACAGATTTTCATGCCATCCAAGGTCCAGTCCACATGTAGCCGGATATCTGGGAAAACCAAAACATTTTTAGACATTTTGGCCTTTCGTCCAACCAGAGTGGAGATTTGAGAAAATAATGCAGCAATATATCCACAAACCTGGTTTGACATGATTCCCAAACAACATTCGCCTGTATTTTATTATTTATATTTATATAAAATAAGTATAAACCGTTTCAAAGTAGTTAAACTTATATCCACACAAATGAACCTCTTGGCGCCATGTTTAAATCCTAACAGGAAGTCGTGGTTGTTTTGAAGCAACCTGATTAGCTGACATGGACTTTAGCTTTGCACTACACTGCCCCCTATGGGTTTGGCATGTTTAAAACAAGCTTACGAGTGTATTTGTACGACGGAGCATTAGAGCCAGGCTAAGAAAAAAAAAGTTTAAATTACGAGAATAAAGCCGTAATATTATGACTTTATTCTTGTAAATGTATTTTTTTATATTTTCTTGGCGTGGCCCTGGTACTCCGTCGTACTGTTGTATATTTGTTTGGGTTCATGTGATTGAAACTTTTCTGGAACTGATCTCTCCTGTGCGATATTTGTGTTTTAGAATCGATGTAGGGGAGATATTAGTTTTTATAAAAACCTGGCTACGTGTGCACGAGGCCTCGAGAGTCAGCTGAGATCAGAGATTAAATAACGAAGCAGCTGATCGTCTTGAAATGCCTAAAACAGTCATCGTCCTCGTTTCCATCAGCGTTTCGCAGAGATCCCGCGTTTGGGCTGGAACCGGAACCAGCTGTAGTGTTTCGCCGGGCCATCACAGAGTGAGAATGGTCGGCGAGTGCAAGGAGTGATCCGACTGGTCGCCACTGCTGCTGCTGCGCCGATGGGCGACTCCGCAGGGCTGCTGGGCCTGAGGGTGCAAGGCCTGATGGGACGCGGCGGGCGCTGCTGCTTCTGACATGGAGGACGGATACGTGAAAACCATGCCGGCGGAGAAGGACAGGAGGGACGGCGTCGATATGAGGACCGGGGTGTGGAGCGACTCGGACTCAGAGGCGACGACCGAGGCGGTGGACGCCGCCGGCTTGGCCGGGATTGTTATCTTCGGTTTGGGCTTCTCTGGCTTTTTTGTGGAGGGTCCCGGAATGATGGATTCCTCTGGTTCCAGTTTGATGGCTCCCAAAGAGGAAAGCGAAGGCGTGGGATCAGAATCGGAATCAGAGTCGTCTACTTTGCAGATGGGACGGTGGGCTTCCAGGACCAACTCGAGCTTCTCCTTCTCCTTCTGCAGTTCAGCTATTTCTTTCTGCAGACGTGACTTCTCGTCCTCCAGCTGATCGGTTTCCTGTTCCGGAAGGGAGGACAGTCAAGTTCATTCATGCCTGAACTTTTTAGGAATTAAGTGTTATGACACTTGTAAAATCTTTACTCACACTTTGTAATGAGTCAGTCAGCTCACGGCGGCGATTGCGACATTTTGCTGCTGCCATTTTATTCCTTTCCCTTCTGATCCTGCGTCTTTCCAGTTCTTCAAGTGACAACTGTGATTAAAAAGAGAAATTCAAACTATTACATATCAGAAAATAGGTTACAGAGCTGTTAAAAAGTATTTACGCCCTTACAGGTTTCGTGTCACTTACATGTTTCAGACCTAAACCTGGTTGACGTCATTTAAACTTTTAAAAGATGCCAACCTGGTTTTATGGGTAAAATATTTACCCTCCAAGTGTTTTTTTAATAATAACTGGACAATCATTGGACAATAACATATCACGATATAAGAGTTTTATATAAGTTGATATTAATAATTATTGATTAGTTTTTTGTTTGAAATATCTGAAATACCGCCATTTCTTGTTTTATACATAAATTACTCTAAAGTTGTTGTACTTATTTTCTATTTTCACTCCGCTATGTTCTTTTTATTTTTAAGCAGTTATGAGGGACAGTGACAAAACCTTCAACTGCTGCTCCAGTTACTCCGCGAGTTGTTGCTAGGTAACCAAAGAGTGAGTGAGTTGCTAGGTAACCAAAGACCGAGAGAGCTCGTTGATTCCACCAACCTTCCTTGGCCATTCAGAAGCAGATTTGTTACGTTTAAAGTCACAAACTGATTTCTGGACAGAATATTTCCTAAAACTCAAGATGAGATGAGCTTTATCTTTTTTTGCTGTGGAACTTTACTAAAATTCCATTTTTGACTTTCTTTTTTTCCCTTCTAGTCATGATTTTTGTGTATTTTATTTCCTAGATATTTTATCCTACTATATGTTTTCTTATAGGTTCGATTTAGGTGAAGATATTTTTGATTACAAAGTAATCAGGTGTGAGTTGGTAAAGAGACATTAAACTCAACTTTGTAAAAATGCGGCAAAAAAGTAAGAGGAACAATTACTTTCAGTGCCAAAATTGTCAAGTCAAAAATTATTATTTTACCTACTCAACAATAAAGTAGTCAGTTTTGTTCATAATTATTTTAGATCCAAATTTTAAAAAGGGCATTGCAGGTTTGCCTTATTAAAATAAATTTAGCAAGTTTTCTAGGTATCAATTGGAACAAAAATGAGCTCAATCTAGTCAATTCTAATCAATAAAATCTGGATTTTTCTGTGACAAATGCTTGCTGTATTGAGCCAAATTTTTCAAATCAATCAAAATCAGATTTGGGTGTAGTAAAGTTGCTGGATAGACGTGGAGAACGCAATAAACGTACTTATTTAAAGACAAATAATTAGTGTTGTTTCCAACATTTTCTAAAGCAAGAAGATTTTAATCTAAAATATAAAAATGTGACAAAGAGTAAAAACAGAAGAGCTGAATGATGAGTTGCATTTTCTTGTTTCTGGATGATCATATCAGTGGAGAATTACCACCACCGTGTGTGGACTCTGAGTCATAACAACCATGGCGGCTGAATAACTCAGTATCGTCTTCTTCTTTTTGTGCTTGTAACATGACAAGTCTGGCTTTATCCGACACCCTACTGAATAATTACAGTTGTGCCCTATATTTCCTGCCCTTTTGGGTCCATGACTCACGCTCAGACCCCTAGGGTGAGTCAAGTGATGAGTCACAGAAAATGACTTGCCCATGTGAGTCACATGACTGTGTACTTCCGGTGCCATAAAATCGCAGCTCTGTGACGTGGATGTGTGCCAATCAGCAAGTGCCCGCTGACAATAAGAAATTGCTAAATGAATGAAGCTAGAAGGGTTAAAAGTTGCAACAAGAGGGACCCACATTTTAGATTTCCTCCAACATCTGGAAGCTTTTTGTTTTACGTGTAAACAACAACCATAAAGTAAACAGGGGATGTTTACATTAGGGAATAAAAACTATTCAAGAGCTTAGAGATGTTCTCAACAGTTACTCAGCAAAATCTATTTCTAAATAACTGAAATTCAGAAAACAGTGACTCTGTGTGGCACAATGCTACAGGATGTTACATGATGGTTACACAGCAATGACTGAGTCACTGGTCACACCTCTGACCTCCTTAACTCCCAGATATCTCAGTTTACTTCTAATTCGTTATATAGCTGCTTTTCTGTTACAAATTTGAACAAAACTTAAAAACATTACAAGCTATGATCCTCCCACCACTTCCTGTTTTCTTCTTCTTCGTGGTTTGTGCCAGTAGCATCATCCAGTTGTTGATCGTGTGATGCGAAAAAAAGTGGTTTCCATTGCAGTTTTGTGTAATAAATCAATTTCGACGCGGTCAAAAAAAACAAAAGTTTTTTTTTGTTTTGTTTAATTGGCGTGTTGAAAGCCAATTTATTGTCAAATGTCAGTTTCTGACCGTCTCAAACCTACCTGCTCATCGTTCCTGCGCCTTGTGGACGGTGGGGTATTAGCAGCTGCCCTTATGACCCCGGGTCTGATGAGATGGGACTGGGAAGGAGGCGGACCCATCGGCCGGGCCCCCACGATGGATGGGTAAGGCGGAACCGGTGAGGGCGAAGGTCCTGGAGGATGCATGAGTGAGGGCTGGACCAGCCACTGGAGGTCCTGGTTTGTCGTGATGGCATTCAGGCTTGGGACAAAGTGGCTGCTGCCTGCCATTGTGAATTTCTGGAATAATAATAACGAATAAACGTTGTTATGTAGCAGAAAACTAAAAACAAAGTGACAAAACAGACTTTGTCACTTTGTCATTATACATAAAAATTGATACAGTCATCAGAGGTGGGAAGTACAACTACTTCAGCATATTTTTACGTAAGTAAAAGTTAAAAGGAAACTGCTCGAGTAAAAAAGTATTTGGTAAAAAGTTTACTTAAGTATTAATTGACTAATCAAATGATCAATCATTTAATATTTAAAAATGACATAATCAGACAGACAAACAAAAGTCTAAGTGGAAATTTTTGTAGCTTAAGGATGAAAATGTCAATAATTCATATAATAAAATATAAAATCAGGTGAAACAACATTTTTCCAAATCAGTTTCTTTCAATAAAAAAATTATGAAACTTTAACATAAACTGCAGCTGTGTGTCTGTGTTTAGAGAGTCTAGAAATTTTACTCAAGTAAATGTAATTGAGTAAATATAACTAGTTACTACCCAACTCAGTCACACACTAAAATTACAAAATATCTCACTGTTATATATTGTTTTTTATGTAACACATTAAAGAAATTTTACATTAAAAGTGCTTAAACCACTAATTCCTCCTGTGTGTAAATCCTGTTCAACCTCTGACCTTGTAGCCCAGTTTGGTGAGCGCACACCTACCTGTTCCTGCTGGATGGTGGAAGTGCTGGTGCTTCCCAGTGATGCGGAGTTTGACCCGGACAGGTTGCCTCCGTACGCCGGGTTGCCTCTCCCTTGACTCCCGAAGTTTCGATACATCCTCTCCGGCTTTCTGTGAAACGGCAACCGAACCCAACCTCGGCTGTGTGTGTATATGTAGCCTTTAGATCGTAGCTTTCGGGATGAGTCTTGTGGGTTAATTCAAACTCTGGGGGCAAGCCCACTGTATTGCCGTAAGTCGGTAGAGTCCAAACGAGTTCGATCCGAAGGGGAGCAAGGAAGGGAGAAACTGTTTGACTTTTGTTTAAATCGAGCTAAAACGTCCGAAAGTTGTCCAAGCCGCACCTCCCGCTTCCTAGTCATCCATGTAGAATCGGAAGTCTGGGAGTAATTGTCAGGTTGTAAACCCTTAAAGCCGAAGAATTGGTTTGCCACGCCCCTCCGCACTTTACGGGAAATAGTGTTGTCTGGAATCTCTCACGAACTCAAGCCACGTGGGGCTGACGTCACTGCCCATACATGGTGAGCTTCCTCCCCGCAACTACAAACAGGGATTCCTCAGGCGGCGTCACCTCATGGTCAAAACTAGTTGTTTTGTTTCTCGTGTTATCAAACGTACAAGTGGAAATGTTATTATATTTTCCAGCTTCAGATAAGAGGCTGTCTCCTGCTGTAACCGGCTCACACAGGAAACAGCCAGTTTCCAAAGGCGAAATCAACTGTTAGCGAGTGAAAGTGAGATGATATGTTAATTTTATGACTTTATATGTAGCTAGAATGTTGTCATTTAAAATACATCTGTATATAAAATGATCGTTTTGAGTATTTCTTGAGGTTGTCAACAAAAGAGAGACATTTACATTCTTACACAACATGAGTAATTTCTAATTTCCTCCTAAAGCCTTTGACACGAGAGCTCCTATAATTTTAAGTCTTAGGGCACATTTTCATCCTTTTCTTTCTCTTCAGAAATCCACTCCATCTTGTTAGCTTATGTATACATAACACAGAAAGATATATATGTATTTTTAAAAATACATATATATTTATGTTATTATGCTGAAAACTATAGAACATTAAGGTAATGATAATGTTTAGACCCAAGTATAAACATGTAAATGTAATGTATTAGTATAAATATACCCTATAAATACATATAAACAAAAAATAAACAGTTAAGCTCTTAAATTATTCTTATTTGTTTGTTTTGTGTGGGAGATTATACAAGTGTAATCCAAATTTTAATAGAGTTTATAAGTTAGCAACAAGAGTAACATAATAATAATAACAAATATTAGTATTGGTGTTATTATTGTGATTAGATAGATAGATAGATAGATAGATAGATAGATAGATAGATAGATAGATAGATAGATAGATAGATAGATAGATAGAT